>JAQZBX010031758.1:0-19090 GCA_029593785.1 Cabassous unicinctus
AAATGTACATATTTATTCATCTGTTTACTTTTTAGTTTTTAATTGTTTATATTTTCAATTAAATGTACAAATAAAGTTAAATAAAAAGAAACAAGCAAAAAAACCAAATGAAACCTTATGAAAGAATTAAAAAAACAAAAACAAAAAAAAACTTTTTACAGAACTTTTAACAAATCACCAGGTTAAACGTTTATAGACTGTCTGCATGTCTATTACCTTTTCTTTTTCTGCTCTCTGCAAATTTACTTTTAAATAGTCAAAATCATATGAAAAAAATGAAGAAACTGGGAAAGTATAAATGTTAAACTGATTACACAATTCATCTCTAGGAAATTAAAAATTGATAATATTGCCCTATTAAATGCTTAAAAATAATATTTCAATTATTTTTTCTATAGTCTCTTTTAAGAAGAAAAGGGTACCTCAATTTCCCTTCTCCCACACACGTGATGGCTTAAGGCAGCTGTATAACTCAGGAATTCCAATTAAAATTTAATGTTCCAAACATTTACAACATCTGAAACTGCTTCTTCACATGGAATATTATATTTCAAGGAACAGTATCAAGCATAGTAAGGGAATTGATTGTTAAAATGCATATTGTGCATAGTGACATGTAAAGCTCATAATAAGGAATTTGTATTTACATTGTACCATACACTCTCAAAACACTTTATACATGTTAAAGCTGGTGATTAAATGCTCCCGCTCTTTAAAGGGAGGAAACAGGAAGTGGATGTGGCTCAACTGATAGGGCTCCCGTTTACCATATGAGAGGCCCCGGGTTCGATTCCCGGGGCCTCCTGGTGAAGGCAAGCCAGCCCGCGCGGTGCGGTGAGCTGACGCAGCAAGACCTTGCAACAAAGGGAGACAAGCAGACACAGAAAAACACGCAGCAAATGGACACAGCGAACACAAGCAGCAAGGGGGGGATAAATAAATAAATAAAATAAAATAAAATCTTTAAAATATATATATATATAAGGGAGGATGAACTTTAAGTAACTAAAAATGAAGTCTTCAAATAAAAGTAACTCCTGAAAATTTACCTTATATTATTATAGCACTTTAATACTAAGTAAATCAAGTATACTTTTTACTTAAAAACGGATTGTCTATTAAGGTGATTAAATAATGTAATCAATAACAAAATATGATAGGTGATCAATTGTAAATTGTTTTCTGGGCAATTAGATTTATATTTTGTATTTCCTTCAAGAGCTAACGGAGAAATAGCATAAGGGAGAAGAGTCATTTCTAAAGCAACAGAATAAGGGAAAATTCGATCACTTTCAGATACTTTAAATGTTCTCTTAATAGTCACTGTGTTCTTTTAGGAATTTGAAAATGAACATTTCCATGACAAACATTTTTCCAGCTGTTAAAAAGCGTTGCTGAATCTGGATTTCTTTTAAATTGTGATCCAACATTTTCAAATGATTGGGTATACATGGGAAATAATGTCAACCTTTAGCTCTATTTAGAGAGCAAAGAACAATCACCTGCCACTATTTCATTTATTCATTTATAATTTATACTTTGTTAAATTCAAATAATGATTTAAGATGATTCACCTGGACTTTTATACACTGGCTTTATGAGACAGTTTAGAATGGTGGAAAAAACACTGGCTTTGCAATCAGACACACCTGGGTTTGAATCCCTTTTCTGAGGCATGGTACCTGTGGAACCTTGGCTAAGTCACTTATCTTACACTCTGAGTAGCAGATTTTATGCCTATTAGCTCTAATACCTGTTTGTACCTGGTTTGTGGCTGGCACTCCATGATTGATTTTTCTTCCTCTTCATAAATGTTTAATTATATATTTTTTGAAAATTAAACATGTTTTTTTCAAAGTATTCTCTTACAGATCATAAAGATGGGCTTTGAACTTAAAAGGGACTGTTACTTCCCCTTATTTTATGTAGTATGTTTCATATCTTTTTGCCAATTTTGTTAGTTTTTCTGGTTTATAGTTATTATTTGCTATTTATTAAGAACAAAATATCAAAAGATTATGAATATTCTTCCCTCTAAAATGTTACCACTATTAAAACAACAAAATAACTAAATTTCTAATTTAATGCAAATCTCTGTTAGAGCATTCCAAGAAATGCATTATGTAAAATAATGAAAAATCAAAAGTGGGAAAATCATGCATGGCTTTCTTTCAATGATTTTAGTGATGAGAAAGCATTATTCAATTTCCTAATTTATCGATCAGTTCATGCAAAGAACACTGTGACATCTCTATTTTTAGATGTAGTTATGGTTTGATGTAGGTGTGTTTAAGAAAAGGCATTAAGAGATATTGGACCTTTCTTAATGTTTTCATATACTGCTCAATAGGTGTAATAGCAATGATGTTATCGTTCAAACCAAATAAAATTTGATCCTTTATTTCACAATGGGACCTTATAGCTAATTCATGAAACCAAGCTCAAATATGTCTTCAACCTTTTTTTTCTGTGTGTATACGCTGCTCCAGAAAACATAATTTCCTATGTTTTTGTAATAACTTTGATTCCTAATCAGCTAAAGCTTAAGGCATAATTTTTTTAAATTTCTGTTTCCTTTCTGTTTCATATATATATATTTATTTATTTTCATATTTATTTCAAACCTAGAGCCAGCACAAGTTCTGACAGTGAGATGACTTTGTTAGTGAAACATTCTATACCATAGTCTTTTTCTTACTGTCTCTTAGAAGCTGAGCGCTTTCATTACTCAGTACTTACAAAAACAGTGACTAAAATGTACTGTTTGGAGTGGAAAGTACCACTTCAACAACTGATTACCATAGGAAGCTCCAAAATGAATTTAACCTTGCTTCATATTTGTATAAATAAGGATGCACATTTTAAAAAAAATTATTCTAACAGTATAGCCATTGGGTTTATTTTTAGTAATGAGCCACATTCTTTACTTGATAGAACTCAGATTTGTCCTCAGCCAGTTGTAATGTTCTCACATCATATATGTCTGTGCAATATGGAAGCTCTGAGTGACTTCATAGCTTTTTGGTTTAACTGTACATTATTGTGTGCTTATATTTGTGTGTATGTATATATATATATATGTATGGACCAAAATCCTTAGCTTACTTTACACTGTTGCTAGTGTAGAGATTATTACACTTAATTTTATGGGGCACAAATTATGAAATTATTTCATAAATTCATAGTAACATTATCATAAATTATTGCATTGATATACAATTACCATTTAATTATGAAGTTCACTGGTACTGAAAGAAGTTATGGTAAAGTGCTAAAACCACAGATTATATGGTAATTATACTTTGGGTTGTACAATAAATCAAAATAATGCATGTCATTGTGACACTAGATGTGTTAAAAAACGTGATGGATAATCCTTACTTCTGGGCTCTGTAAAATAGTGTTACTATAACACTGTGTTTTGCCTCCTGCTTTGTTTACATTGAAGAGGATATTTGGTAAATTTTTTTATTGAACATTGTGTAGGTTACTGACAGTGTTACCAAGATCTGGCATTCTTGGCCAATTCATGAAGAAACTCTTCAGATGGTGATTGTGTACCTACTCTCCCTTCTTCAAAGGAGATTATGATCAAGTTCAACATTTTTTATGCTAACAATGCATGCAGGACTAAGAGGGATAATCTAAAAATAAATTATTAATTAAAAAAAAAAAAAGATAAGTTTTTGGTACTATGCCTGATAGGAAAAACACTGATATCTCAAAATATCAATGTAGGTTCCATCTTGGGATTCATTCTTTTTTTTAAACGACTTTATGTATACTCATACCACTAAACATGGTGAAATAATAGTTAAAAAGTATCTATGAAGATGAAATATTTCAAGACATAAAATACAAGACAAGGGGAGTTTTGAAAATAATTTAAAGTCCCTGAGTAAACCTTAAGTTTTGAGCTATTGGCTTCAAATACAGGTCTCTACAATGAATTTTCCTTCTAAAGATCTGTAGGAGATAATATGCTATTTCCTAGTCTAGAATGCCAGTGTACTTCTCTGATCAAGCTTTGTCCTGCAACTTACTAAAGACTTAATTACTCTTTGGAGCTGTTGGTCTCCAAGTAGACTCAAGAAAATTCTAAACAAAGAAATTTCTTTAGAATTTAGGAACATTTAATTTTAAAATTAATTTTGGAAGCCAAGCCTTAAGATAGTTAAAGAGGTAAAATTATGTCCTCAATTTACTAAATTTGCTATATTAACTCTCATTAGAGTTGTAGATTTTTGAAATTTCTATATGTGTGAAAATTTAAAGAATATGTTGCTAAAAAAACTCACACAGAGAAAAAGTACATTTTAAATATGGTAATCTGGCTTAAAAACAACAACAAAAACCTGATAATTTTGACAATCAACTGGCCCAAAGGAATAGCTAAGGAAGTAACTTCAGTATGCATCAGAATAACCACTTGGAGGGTTTATTGAAACAGACTATAGGGACCTAAGACCAAAGTTTCTGATTCATTGGTCTAAAGCAGGTCCTTTGAATTTGTATTTCTAACAAGGACCCAAGTAATGCTGCTGCTGCTGGCCAGACAATAAATAAGTAAACAAACAAGAAAATACTGGATGGTAGTAACTGCTATAAACAGAATTTTAAAAAGATGACTGATTTCTTTAGACTTGCTGGTGGCTGGAGAAAACTCCTCTGAGGAGCTGACATTTAAGCTGAGACCTGAGTAACAGAAGCCAGCCAAGAAAAGACTAAAGGGAAGAACATTCTAAGCAAAGGGAACAACTTGCGTAAATGTCCACATGCAGGAAAAAAGGTTGGCTTATTCAAGAAATAAGACAGGTGGAGTTGGGTTACAAATAAGAGTAGAAAGGCAATCAGAGGCTAACTCATTCAAGTAGGGTCTTTTTGGTGAAGGTAACAGTTTGGAGGGTTATATTGCTGGGGAAGTGCTCCAATGTACCATACTTTAAAAATACATCCATTAGAGTACAAATAATGAATACTGCAATTATTATGTTGGTATTTATATACAAAGAAAGATCTCAACATATAAATTATAGAGTGCAACTTTCATTTGGTCAAAGGATGGTGCCAGTAGCAGTAGGCACAGTTGAAGAACTCTGGAGCTTGGAAGGCTCTACCACTTACTAGCCATGTGATTAATGGTATGTCCCTTCAGCTCTCTGGACCTCAATTTTCTTATCTATAAAAGGGACACAGTATCTTCAATTAAATATGATGAATATACAATATCCAGTAATTCCATGTTATTTTATAAATAATAGTACTTATAATAATTATATTATTCCAGATCAGTCTCTTCTGCTCTTTCAGATATATTCATCAGCTCAAAATAACCAAAGGACTGAAATATGCTAGGGTTTCAAAGTAAACTTTTTCTTGCATCTAAATTACCAGTTCCTATTTTCTAATGCACACGTATTAAAAGTGTGTCTAGACCTGAAGGTTTAAATACACTTGTACCATACTATACCTAAAAATAATGAATATGTATTTTAAACCCACATATAAGAAGCTAATCACCAAATAAATATTGCTACATTCAAAGTATAGAATTACAGGGCTATAATTGTTTGAATGGTTTTGATACTCCTCTTCTACAACTACTGAAACACTCTAAAAGTCTCTGCTTTTTAAATTTTACACATTTTTTGCCTCAAAACAAAAACACAAAAGCTAAATCCTTGTTCATCAGACATTACTCTGACAGTTGTTTGTAAAATTCAAACAGCCTCAAAATATGACTGCTAATTAATACAGTAACACTGAAAAATGGCATAGGTTCTGAAGACAATCTAAAGAGTTACCAAAGTATTGGAGCAAAGCAATATCACTGAAATAAGCACACATCAATAATATAATGACTTTCTAAGAAAAGACACTTGTTTGGATGCATAAGTTCTAGTATGCTTGTTTGAAAGCAAAATTACTATGTAATGTGTATATTAGGTGCACAGGATGGAGTGAGATTGAGAGATTTTCTTTAGGAAAAGGGACCAATGGGAGTATTCTTTAAGACACTGATAAGGCCGTGATATAAAAGTCATGCTTCTAGCTTTTCTAACTTCTTGGCAGTAATGCTCCAGTATTCTTTCTTCCCAGCCTCAGCTACTTTATTGCTGTAATCACTTACCAAGTATTTCTGATTCCTCTTTTTCATCATTAATTAGCAGTAAAAACCACTGGCCTTCCTTATGAAAAGAAGATTTAGAGTAGTAGAGAAGGGTTAAACTGAGGATGCAAAATTAAAGGCAAAGGTGAGATGGACAGAAAAAGATGGGAACCTAGACCCATTTACTTCCAAATAAATACCAGAACTACAGGTGGTGTAAGTGGAAAAAAGGACTTAAGCAGGGCAGTTCCTAGGGTCTAAAGTTACTAGGATCTGGTGAAGATAGGAGGGACAAAAACAACACCATCCCCACCCTGAATCTTGTTTGCTAATGATCTGGGCCTGGTGGAATTCTCACTCTTATTGCATGAGTATGAGAATTGAGCCTCAGAGACATATGTGAAGGCTTCTGTAGAGGTTCATTATGTTTAGACATGGGCCAGACTGGGGTCAAGGAGATACCTATACTCTCAAAATATTTTTTCATAGAAACACTGCTTAAGTTCCATATAACTGTTAAGGTTATATCTTCATAATTATGATTTAAATTAAATGGACAGAAAACAAAACACCATGCATAAAACCACAATGCAAAAATAGTCTTTCTATGAGAAAACAGATTCTGAGTGACAAAATTGATATACAAATTAAAGATTGCCTGTATTAGTCTCTTTAGGTTGATGGGGCCTTGTCATGGTTAATGGTGGTTAATAAATATGTGATGCAAGTCACATGACTAAAACTACTAATAGTCCAAAATATCTGCAGTGATATTCAAAATCTTTGGGGTCAGCTGAGTTTCAGAATTGATTTTTTTTTAAATTTTAGAAAAGTAATATAGTGCATATACTGTGTATGATGTAATAACCCCAGTAGGGTCAGAGGTAGCACCCAAAAATCAACACATTAATATTTCTGCAACGATATATAGGAATATTCACATATGGGAGATATAAAGACTATAAATAGCCTCACGTAAATTCAGGTCTGGATTTCCCACCAAATGAGGTTAGTTCAAGTCAGGTTTTGCTGCCTGAACCAAATATTTTTTTATTTTTAAATAATTCTTTCATTTAAAAAAAAATGCATGGTGTTTTTTTTTGTTGTTTGTTTTTTACCCCAAAACACTTTGGAGTTCAGGATTATAGATACAGGACTACAGATACTTTTAGTTTTTCTTGGATGGGGTGTTAGAAAATGTCATTATTCCAAGTATAAAATTTAGATTAGCCATAATCAACAATAATTACCAGTAATAATATTTATAATGATATGGGGAACTTTGCTTCACATTGGCTACCCACAAAACCTGCCATTCCTTGTTTACTCACCCTTGAGTGAATGCTCTGAACCTTGGCAGTGTTGCACATCCTTGTCCTTGTTTCAGTGTTCTCAACCTGCTGTGTGGCTTACACAGATCAACCAAGGGGATGCTATCCTAGGGTCAATATGCCTGAATTGTTTTACCTCTTTCCTACTGACCCTTCTGATGCCAGCTTCTAGCTCAGTAGTTGAAAACAACTCACTTCTGCTTTCATGAACTTCTCTGACTTCAAATTAAGACTTCAGCTTCTATTGTTTAAGAATTTATATTCTCCTCTGGAGAGTAGCTAACTTCTGGCTAAGTTTTTTTTTTTTTCTGAAACCTTCATATTTGTCACTTCTCATCAGCCTAAATCAACTTTAGTTCCTCACTTCTCTTTGCTTTATTCTGTGCCACAGGTAGCAAGAGGTAGTGCTGTCACACTTCTGAAAGAATTGTTTCACAGTTATAAAATAGTCTTCCCCCTGCAGTTTCTCTTCTTTCCAGATGCTCCTTCCCCACCAACCACCTTAATCAAATAAAACGGAATCCATTAGCAAAATATTTCAAAAAAAGAAAAAAAGTTAGATGTAGACATTAGATTTTAGTGCTCTCTCATAAAACTGTTTTTATCATGGAAGAACTAGTTAATTATTGCCTTCCCTCCATCCAAATAAAGAAAGAAAGAAAAAAGGCAAATTTAAAGAAAATGAAAAACATTTAATATGATTCTTTAAAAAAACAGTTTACAAACAGTATTATGTATTTTCAACCAAATACATAAAGAAAAAATGATAGCAACAAGGAAATACCAACTGGGAAAGGGGGTGGGAGTTGCTTAAGAATGGGAAGAAAATCAGCCTCAGAAAAAAAATCAGCCACCACTAAAAGAAAATGGCAATTCTATAAATAGTAACAAAATACCCTGTATTTACATAATGGCTTTCTTCCAAAGAATTCATGATGATGTATTTTTAAAAGTCAAGACAAGTTTAAAAAAAAAAAAAGAGAGAGAGCAAAAATAAACTAGGCTTGAATCACTCTTTAAAAGTATACGATAATCGCACATTGAAGATGAATTACTTGAGCCGGAAAAAAAAAGCAGAACCTGTTAAAGATATTGTTTTATTTCTGAAACACAGATTAGACCCAAGTTTCCAATGAAAGAACAAAATAACAATGCTGAAAAAATCTACACTGAAATAATGACTTAGAAGTCAGTAAACAGGGGAAGTGGCTATGGCTCAAGCAATTGAGCTCCTGTTTATCATATGGAGGACCCAGGTTTGATCCCTGGGACCTCCTGGTGAAAAAAGAAAAAAGGCATCCCAGACCTGCATGGCACAGAGAGGCGCAGGCCCCCGCGCGGCGAAATGAAGCACCAAAAAGACCATCACGCAACCAGATAGAGGAGAAAAAAAAAAAGTCAGTAAACAATGTACTAAAATATTTTGGGAGACATTTTTAATCCTAGTTGGGCAGAATTTTATAATCTCAATGTAAAGAAGAATCTTCTAGTTAGACATGCCACAGGGAGTATCCCTATATGAGAAGAGAAGCATGAAAAAGGTTAAGTGATTTGCCCAATGCTGTAGGTGGAATTCTTTCCCACAAAAAACATATGTTCATGTCCCTAATCCCAAGTATGGGTCAATGGTGACCTTTTTTGGAAACAGGGTCTTTGCAGATGTAAATTAGGATGAGGGCACACTGGATTAGGGTGGACCCTACTCCCACGATTCGTGTTGGACACAGATACACACATATAGGGAAGACAGCCACAGGAAGACAGATGCAGAAATTGAATTGATGCAGCCATAAATCAAGGAATGCTAAGGATTGCCAGGAATTACCAGAAGTTATAAAGAGGCAGGAAGGTTCCTCCCTAGAGCCTTCAGAGGGAGCATGGCCTGTCTACAGCTGGATTTTGGACTTCTGGTCTCCAGGACCATGACAGCATAAATTTCTGTTATTTCAAGCCTCTCAGTTTGTTATGGCAGCCCTAGGAAATTAATATACCCAATATTAATGGTGAAGCAAGAGAGAGATCTAGGTATTTAACTTCAGGTCCAATGTTTTAAAATATTACATAAATCTTTGTTCTATAACATGAAACAAAGTATTAAATCGGAAACAAGCAAATTATGAGACATCATAAAGTATGTATTTCTATGTCAGGTTTTCAGTTTTTTAACCAATATTTATCTAGAGGGAAAAGTCTCCTGATAGTGAAAATGTGAAGAATAAAAAAATATTTTTTATAAAGATATAAACAATAGATAAAAAGAGAATTATTTGGATAAGTGCAGGGGAGAATATAAGACCTTAATTAGGATGCTCTATTTCTCATTTTTGGATGAAATATGTTAAGCAAATTTTATAAAGCTATAAATATACATAATCAACTTTTCAGGAGAACCATGTGTCTTTTTCTCTTTTGTAAATTTCATTTGTAACCTAGAAACTCTGATGACTCTCAATCAAGCAGAGGTTATGGTTAAAATCATAAATAATTCTAATATACAATCCTTTCAACAAATATTTTCCACTTCATAGTAAATATTTTTCAGTATTTCAAAAGCCATAATCTCTTTCATAAGTAAAATAACCAACCAAAAAGTGGCTTTGTGAATGTGGTTACCTCTATCTTGTTTATTTGAAACTAAGATTCCTTAACATTTTATAGAGCAGACAACTTGTTTGGTTAAATAAGAGCAAAGAGGGAAATACAATTATTTTACATTCAACTTTTGATTAATTAAGACAAATAAACAAATATGAGAAAAACAGAGCTCAGGCTCTGGGACTGACCAGACTTGGATTTAAATCCCCATTCCAATAGTATCTAAACGACTTTAAGCAAGTGACTGAACTTCTCTGTGCCCTGGTTTTCTAAGTTTGTTTGGCAGATTACTAATAAATGTTACTTATAATTACAAATAAGATTTTTATAGAGAATAATCTATTTATTCTGTTGGAAGCATTCTGAATGGTCTTGAAATTGTTCCAAGGCTACCTGCAAATAGGTAAGATTATTTTATATTTTAGTCCTTTTTAAGGTGTATATGCACTGGAGGGCTCTGTGATAAAAACCTCTTTTCCCTAATATCATATGAAAATTATGTAATGGAAGTATAACTGAGTTGTAGATGGGTGAGTTGTTTCAAGTTTCAACTGGACAGAAAACTTCACAAGGGCTAGGACCATGTCTGTTTCTTTTACCATTCATCCTAGCATCTAGTATAGCTCTGAAACATGATAGCAACAATAAATATTTGTTGAATGGCTGAATTAATAAATGAGTGGGCTAATGTCAATCAGAGAAGCTATAGAAGGGCCAAGAGATGAATATGTGGAAAGATGACTGACATCTGAGATGAGGAACAATCCAGGATGAGATGCTGGTAGACCTGGGCAAATGGGAAAGACCACGGGAGTTTAGAGAACCTGTCAGAGCCAAAAGGAATGAAGAGACTTGAGGGAAGCTTGAAATGTGCTCTGGAAAAGGGACAACACCACAGGTGACACTCAATGAATGGCAAGAATTGGAAAAGTCAGTGTTCTGAGTTTAAAGATCCCATCATATAAACAATCAGTTGATTCTAGAGAAAGCAGGTTCAGCCTAAAACTATAAATCTTTTCTCCAGGGTTAGAGAAGGGCCATTCTGCTTTCTCAGAGTATAAAGATTCTATGAGAAATGCTTCTGGTTTTACATATGAAGTAGGAAATATTTCCTCAAAGAGGAAAGAAACATGGAAGAACACAGCAACCAAAAAAAAAGGTGGGGGGGTATGTAAAGATCCTGAAGAGTCAAAAATTATAAATGATTTACACAGAATCATGCTGAAGTGAAAAAGAAGAAATAATGAGTATACTGGCCATGGACAAATTTAAATAATGTACCTTTTAAATTAATGCAATCACTTTCAAAATGAGCAGTTACTGTCATTCTGTATGGTTTGCATTCTAGGACACTTGGAATTTTCCCATAAAAGCATGAATTACAGTGCAGTAGGCACTATGTAGAAAAAGCCAAAGTGTTAAAGCTATAATTTTGGGTGGAGCGATGTGTTCAGAATAGAACTCAGTTCTGAACTCCCTAGAAAAGGTCATCCAAGCATGTACAGAACCTGGGAAGCCTTCTGACTCAGTGCCACCTTGGGTTGTTCTTCTATACGGGCTCCATTTGTGGAAAGCACACCACAATTTATGGGATTCTCCAACCACCCCTCTGTCCTATTTACTGTACTCTCATTTCTCGTTAGAGCCAGGGTGTTTTGGTATGAGGAATCGAGATGTAACTCCTTATTATGGTTGGTCCCACTTGGCTACAAGTTATTCCTTTCTCTGTCAGACAGTTCAAGGCACTTTTATATCCTTGTGGCAAGTTTCATGCATCTCTGGCCTCTAGATGGGATAGTGAGGGAATAAAGCATAAATAATTAGGAGTTAATTGCATATCTCCCTCATGTGTTATTTATTCACTCATTCAACAACTACTTATTAAGTTCCTACTATATGCCAAGAACTATTCTAAATGCTGGGATTACAGCAATTTTTTAAAAAGCCAAACAGGAACCTCACCCTTATAAAGCTTTTATTCAAGGTATTTTGGAGGATGGAAGGAATGATTGGAAGAGAAAATAAACAAGTTTACATTTATTTAACCCACTTTACATTAAAATATTTCATATTAATTTTTCAAATTGCCTAGCGAACCCCTCCCCCCCAGTAGGCTGACTCTTATGCTAAAATATACTCTAAAGAAAGTATGGTCTTTTGGGCATATATTATATTTAATACAAGTATATTTGAAACATTTTACATAATTAGTAGTAGTACTTTTCTATATTTAATATTAGCTTCTTTTATTGCATATTCTAAAAAAGATTTACTCATGATAAAAGTAACATATTACAGAATAATTGGAATATAGAAGAAAAAAAAGGCCTTAATCTTTGTACCTTAATACAACCACTCAGTATTTCAATACTTCTATTTTCTCATGTTTAAATAGTTTTATATATATAGTTGCAATCATAACATGAAATAATTTTGAATATTTAACTTAAAAGTTTTATCTTAAGTATTTTTCATGACTTCATAATTTTGGCTTGCTTTTAAACCTAGAAGATCCACAAACTAGCAAAACAGCAGGATCCGTATTTATCTTTCTCCCACATTCTTAAAACTTTAAGAATGGGAATGAAAAGTCTATTTTAAGCCCAGCTAGTCTTTGGATTGAAGCCCAAAAGTAAAGGTTTAAGCCAAAACAATGCTAGATTCAAAGTCTAATACCAGACATTTTTTAAAAAATCATTATTACATATAACAAAATGTGTTAACACCATGAATTTTGCCATTAGATTTGTGGTTGAATACAACTATTGGGAAAAATTAATGAAATCACTTTTTTTCCCCACAATAAACATTTATTTAGCAAATAATAAAATATCAGCTTCCAAACATAACCGAAAAGTTCAGAAAACTAGAGAATCACTTAAAAAAACAAACAAACAAATTTATCCAAACTAAACTTCTGCTTCAATCATGGCCCAACGTTCTTCCTCCCCTCCCCAGCAACCGAAGTTAAAATTTGTTATCTATAGATTTGTCTGGAATTATATTGATTATATGTCTCAGCTGGACCACAACTTATTAATAAGCTCTAGTAGCTGCCTGCATGCTATAACTGACAAGGGAGAGAAAGATTAACCACCTGCTCCTAATTCCATACATCCAGACTGACTTCATAATCTTGGGAGCATGGCCTGTCTACAGCTGGATTTTGGACTCCTGGTCTCCAGGACCATGACAGCATAAATTTCTGTTATTTCAAACCTCTCCGTTTGTTTAATGCCTTTACCTGACAGAGATAAAGTAGTATCTATTAACTTAAAAACATAGTTTATTAAATAAACTAGTTTCATGGATTGAGGCCCTAAGAAAAATGGGCAAAGGTGAGTTTTAATGGGAAGAAGAGTGGGCACAAGTAGAAGTGAGATGGGGATTCAGAAGATGGGCAGGGGCTGCCACTCTGACTTAAGAATTACAGATACCCAGAAGACAGCGTAACTCTGTATATGCCTACTAGTCAAAAAGATTCAATTAGTTTGTATCATCAAAACTGACTATGCTACTCGAACTGCAACAAGATCCCCAGGGATCTATGTTCCTAACACTACTGCCACTCTAAAACATTTGAAAATCATTTATATAAGAGGCTGAGTAAGGCTGTACCAAACCTAACACTGGCTATTGCCATCACAAAGGCAGTGGTTTTGAGATTGGAAAAGAGATGCAAACTGTTCACAATTTTTCAAAGATTCCAAGTCAGCATTTTACTAGTTAGAATTGGTATAAGTGGCAGTGAATAACTTCAGATGCTGAATCATTTCAATGTTGTTTTAAAAATTTTAACAATATTTACCTGGAAATATGTTTCAATGAATAGTCAGAATGAAGAGAGAAAACTGTAAAACTACATCAAGATCACAACCATTGAGAGGTAAGCCAACAATATTAAAGATTATTTTTCAAGAAACATGTCTAGAAAAATAATGTTTAATAATAAGCCACATCGGCTCCCCTGAGTTGGTTTTTCTTTTGTTTTGCTTGTTGTTTGTTTTGTTTTTAGGAGGCACCGGTAACCAAACCTGGGACCTTCCATGTGGGTAGCTGATGCTCAACAGCTTGAGCCACATCTGCTCCCCACCAAAATTATTTCAGAATAAACTAGATTTGTTTTTTATAATCCCACTCTTCTCAATCTGAACCAGAATCCCCTCTTCCTTTATTCTGAACTTAAGTAGCAAGAGTGATTCTTACCCATCCTTTTATCTCAACTACCTCACACATAGCAGGGCTTTGCTCATAAACACCATACATTTTGAACTACAGCCCTCTTATACTCAGTTTAAGATATCTCTAAAATTCTAGTCCTTAACAGAGCAGCCTAGTCTACAGTACAGAAAATAAAGATTTATTTTTATATGTACTTCCATTCACTGACTTTGATTTCTGAATTTCAAATAAGTTTATGTCCTATTTCTCTGAGAAGCAGATAGTCTCATGCTACTTTACCTTTTGTTCCAAAACAAATCATTCCTTAATATTTGCCCCATAGACATCTTATGGCTTGTGGCTACTTAACTATACATCAAATCAAATAGATACCTGTTAAACATTAACAACATAACTCAAGGGCCAATAAAACCAGCATTCCAATACCATGTAAATGTATTGATATTTTCATTGCAATGTAGTATCAGATAAAACAAAAGGCATACAATTAAGACGTACCCAGAACCACAAGATAATTGTGTGCCGTCTACCAGGCAATGAGATAGAGCAATCATTTGAGGAGCTTCAAATTTAAGTAGATTTTATAATACAAAGTTGGCAAACTTTTTTCTGTAGTGTCAGATAGTAAATATTTCAGACTTTGCAGGCCACTTATAGTCACTGTTACATATTCTTTGTTTTTTGAACCCTTTAAAACTGTAAAAAAAAACATTTTTAGCTTAAGGGCCATACAAAAACAAGCTGCAGGCCAGATTCGGCCTATGGGCCATAAATTGTCAATTCCTAATATAGAATTAGTTGCCTTTGGTCTCTTTACACCATGAGAACCTATTCACTTTAATATTTCTACTTCTAATACACATTGCAGCTGGTCAACAATATTTGATGGATGAATGAATGAATGAATGAATGAATAAGTAAATGAATGAATGAGTTCTGTTAGCAGTGCAATAACAGAATTATTACTTGCTAATCATTAGTAATGCTCACCAATAGCTGGTTCTTCTCTCCTAGGCACACAGAAGACTCCCTAGCCTTCTTGTGATTGGATGTGTGGTTTCTGGGCTGGAACAAGTAATTGTAGACATTATACCCGCCATGGCTCTTTTTTGTTTTCTTTGCAGCATGGTGATCAGTGATGACTGAGAAGGTGGCTGCTCCATTAGGTCCCCAAGTGACTATTATGAGCAGAGATGCTGCTGACCATGATGACCATGCAAGGAGAACAAGAAATAAACCTTTGTTGTTTTAAACCACTGAGGTTTTGTGGTTGGTTCTCACTACCTCATAATATAGCCTATCCTGACTGACATACTACCAATCATACTCTCATCTTCAGATTACAAGCAACCTATTTTAAAACACACAACTGGCTGCAGTACAAAGCAGAAAGAAAGGAGTACCTTCATCACACTTCTAAAAAATGAAGTGCCCTGAGTTTTAAGTCTAGTTCTAAAAGGTGATCTAAGGTTAATCATCAATCATTTAATTTTTGTGACTTATTTTCTTAGCCAGGATGGGATAATCAGCATATTTAGCTTCTAAAGACCACACTTGTAGCCAAATTAAGAAAACAACTATATCAGTTTTACTTATAATTGAATAAGTTGGCTAATTCCTAGTGGCGTCTGATCGTTTATACACTAGTTATTTTGATTGTTAATACATTTATGTGGGAACTGAATAAGAAACCGGGTAAGATCTCAAGTTGTGGATCTTTAAATATATTTAAATGGATACTGGGACAGAACTTTTTTTATATACTTAACTCTTGAAATATAGAAAATATATCTTCTAAACTTACTATAGTTTGAGAAGTTGCACATATAAAATTAAGTCTAATATTTAAGAATCTTGAGAGCCCTCATATAAATCATTGATTGATGATAGGTCAGTAATTCTGATCTATCTTGTTTTTCTGAAATATTCATTTGAGGCTCTCACTCTTATTGCATTTCATATCCCCAAAATATATTTACAACTGAATTTTCTGCCATTACTGTATTTAAATTTTAATTACATATGGGGCAGTTTTAATTTTAATAGCACTGAGAAGATACAGTGTTATTATCTATCTTTAAAAATGCAGACAGACATTCAATGGGATGAGAGCAATTCAAACAATAAGGAATCCCAAGCCTTTAAGGATTCGAGTCCAATACAGTCTGGCACATAGTATTGGTTGATTAATGAATAGCATTTAATATACTCTAAAAATAAGAATCCATGTAAGATTAAACATATTTCAAAAGATCTGCAAATAAAGATAGTGGTCTTGATCATTACTGATAAACCATCAAATAATAACTTGAATACCTTTCTTCTATCAAATCTAAGTCATGTCTACCTATGGTTTAAGCTGATTTCTTATTTATTTTTATTCTTTTGATCATATAGGAATACATTATCATGTACACTGTATTTAAAAAAAACTGGGAAATATGGAAAACTATAAAGGAAACTGAAATCACCAATAATTTACCAATTATCAAGAATCTACTCTAGGGAATTATCTAGTTGGGTTCAAGTAAAATCTATTCCAGAAGTTTAAGAATTGTTTGATATTAGTACATTTATTAGCAAAACAAATAAAATGTAAATTGATTAGAAATCATTGAGGGGGAGGAGGAGAACAGATTATTTAATAAATATAATGAGGAAATTTTCCAGCTATTTAAAAAATATCAACTAAAATACAACAATGTATTTTAGATTAATTAAATCATTAATTTAAAAATGTAAAAGATATATATTTACAAGATTTCTAGAAGAGAATTTTCTAAGCTTATTATTAATGGGTAAAGTATTGACAGGTTCTGCTATACAGAAATTTACAATTTCCATGCATTAAAATACATCATAAACAAAAGCAAAAAATAAGCAATATATTAAGAAAATAATAATTACTATAGATATTAGCCAAAAGTTTATAACCTTAATTTATAAAGGGTTTACACAAATTGATGGGAAAAGCATTAAAAACCCAACAGAAAAATGGAGAAAGGATATGAAAATAAAATTTATAGATGAGTAAATACAAATGGTTATAAAAGCATGTTACAGATATGCATTCTTATTAGTATTTATTACTTAGTATTACTTAATACTTATTAGTACTTGAAAATAAATGTGAACAATAAACTATCATTTTCAATCTTTCAAATTAGAAAAATTTCTATTTTTAATTTTGGTAAGCTTTAAGGGAATGGGCAATATGATGCAGTAATGATGGGAGTGAAACACAACACTTTTTAAAAACAATTCAGTGATATGAAAAATATTTATCTTCAATGGCCCATTAATTCCTTTCTATGAACCTATCATAACCTTCACAGAACTCAAGCTACATCCCACTTCTCTGAGAATAGCCTTTCCCTCTTTTCTCCCATGACCTCATCAGTTATATTTTATATAAGCCTACCCTTTGGCCAGAATATCTGTTGCACACAGGGTTTTACTGATGCCAGGGGAGCCAATCCACAGATTAGGCTAAGTTAAATAGATTCCCTATCACTAGCATTAGGATTCATAAAAAAGGGGCAATAACAGGAGGTAAGATAAAGTGGGAATGGCTGTTAGACTCTTTTGCAAGAAGAACAAAGTAATTCAGTTTCTACAAAGAGAGGGAGGGAAAATAATTGGATGCACACAGAGAATGAAAGAGGAGAGATGAATGACTTTCTCAAGCAAGAGAATCCTGATGATTTCTTAAGTTCCAGATTGTAGTTCCATATGAATACTAGCTGTACTTCCTGCTCCTGAAATACTTCTCTAGACTTCTAATAAATTACTTTGTTTAAATGAGCTGAAGCGGATTCTGTCCCTTAAAAGCAAATGATCCGTAGATACCATAGATTAAAAATAGTGAAAACATGGAAATAACCCAAAAGTCTGAAGACAGAGAAAAGGATAAACAAATTAGGCACATGCATAATATGGAACTAAGGACGGACTAAAAAACTTATAAATAATATTAATGACAAAAGAAAATGCTTATGATATAATAGTAAATGAAAGGGGCAATATACACGCTGGTATGTACATGTGTGTTTATATTAATTTCATTTTGACTCTGCTTTAAAAAAAACAAAAAAATACAAAAATGTTAAGAATGGTTACTTCTGGGTTGCAGTTAAAAAATATCTTTAAATCTATCTTTATTTTCCAAAATTTCTTTTAAAAAGCATGTCTACTTTTATAAGAATAAACAAAAGCATTTTAACTAGTTTTATCAACTTTATCTTAAAGAAACCAATAATCAATGAGGGAAAGTTTCTCTTTGCAAAGTATTCCAAATAACAAATGAAGAAGGAAGAATTAGAATATCACTTTTTTTGAAGTGATTCTTAATGAAACAGCGGTTCTAGGCAATGATCATAAATGACTACTGACAACAGACTCACATACAAAGCCAACCAGACATTATGTACCTCTTGATAGAGACAGGCAAAACAAGCTATGAAATATTCTTGCCAAAAATAAAAAATAAAAAAATCAAACATGAATTTGATCAAGTGTCCAAATCAAGCCTCCCAAATTACAGAAAATGCTGGGAGACAAGGAACATCAAACAATACAATGAGAATGCAATCAGTAAAATACAGATGGTAGGAAACGTTAAGAGTTAATCCAGTTTCTTAAGCAAATAGCAAGGGGAGAAGGCAACAATAGAGAAAACCTATAGATTCAGAATTGCTAAAGAGATAGCTCAACCAATTGTAATATATTGATTTTATTTACATCCTGAATCAAACAAACATCTGTATAAAGACAAAATAAAAAATAAAAAAAACTTACAAGGCCACTAGAAAATTTTGAAAATCAATGTACGATGATAATTAAAGTCTAATTTTAACTTTTAAAAGTATGAGAT
>JAQZBX010031759.1:0-26177 GCA_029593785.1 Cabassous unicinctus
TTTAATTTTTATTAGCTCTTTAATTTATCTTTCTTTTTTATATGATTGTGGAAGCATATATACAACATAAATCTTCCCATCCCAACACTCCCAAGCATACCATTCAGTGGGATTAATAACATTCACAATGTTTCAGTAATAACGTCCCCACCATCCATTACTAGAACTTTCCCTTCACTCCAAATGGAAACACTATACTCATTTTGCATTAGCTCCCCATTGCTCCTGTCCCCCACCTCTGGTAACCTATACTCCACTTTCTGTCTCTATGAGTTTGCATATTCTCTGATATTTTCTTTGTGGTTAACATGGGACTTAAATTTAATATCCTAAATCTATAACAATCTCATTTGTTTTGATACCAACATAATATCAAAACATACATAAACTATCTTCCTATACCCCTCTGTCCCCCCCACCTTTAAAAGTTATCACAGATTGCATATTTCTACATTGATTTATCATTATACTTTATGTACTTTCTTTTTAGATACTATAGAAAGTAAAAAGTGGAGTAAAAAGACGACTACCACGAAGAAGAAGAGAATACCTTTTCCAATCTTTGCAGATTGACCTGTGTAAGTGCTCTTCTTCAGAGCTTATCCAAACGATGAGTTTCTAGAATAGCTCCAGGCCAAAGAATGGAGGCCCTGGCCTTATACAATGCATGTGTCTTGTCTTGGGCATGAGCATTTGGCCCTAGGAATTCTCCCATTTACATGGTTATGGATGCTCCCCCTTCCCTAGGAAATAGTTTCCTCACGGTCCCAGGCACTAGACTGAATGTCCTACAGCCAGCAATCCCTTGCCCCAGGCAGCCACTTGACTGGTCTCCCACAGCATTTTGTAGGGGAGCTCTGTGAGCCCCAGGGCAAGTTCTGGGGCAACAAGTCTGTCATGCCACCACAAGATAGATTAGGCCAGACATGCATGCTTCCAGCATTTGCACAAGAGTTACTCTGCTACTTCTGGACCTAGGACCATGGGAGGGATCTACACTGGGAGCATGAGACAGTTCTGTGCCAAGCTGGTGAGGGGTAGAGCAAGGGCCAGCCAGGGCACCAAGAGATCTTACTGCTTTCAAGTAGTCTCTTTCTTGATTCAGCCCCTGATCTGTTACCACAGTCCTTTAACTGTTTTCTGGAGCCTTGAGAAAAGTGTTTCTGCCAGTTCTTGCTGGTTGTTCAAAGCGTCTGTGGAGAGATGGAGCTCTGAAGCGTCTCATTCCACCATCTTGATCTACATTTATTTCAATCCTCATAGCTGCCCTAGAAGATAGGTACTATTATTTTAAGATAAACATGTAAAATTTGTAGCACATTTCCTTGCACATAGCAAGAATTCCAAAATAACTCTAATGCATCCCATTTTTCCAGATAAGGAAATTAGAGTGATCTAATTTTTATGGCCAAATATTTTGAATATATTACTCAAACAAATGTAGTATGGGAAAGTAAATTAACAGATGGGAAATTGAAATAGGTAGAACACTTCACAATCACCCTTTCCATACTATTGATCTTGACAGCAAGTTTCGGATGGAAGTGCCTAGATCAAGTACTAGGGACCAGCACTTTTATTCAGGATGTTTAAAAATGAACAAAATAATTAGTTAAAAACTACGACACTAAAGTTATGAAATGATCTGTGTACAAGTGGCCAACTAAGCAAACACACACACACACACACACACACACACACACACACACACCTTTCTACAAATAACAGATTTGGCTACCAATTGTTTTTGCAATTGCTACCATATTGTCCTAACTTGCTGTGTTAGGTTGAATTATGTTCCCCAATTTAGACAGGACTGTGAACTCATTGTGTGAATAAGACCTTTGGAAGATGTTACTTTTTAGTATGTATGGTGTATGTATGGTATAGATGTATGGTGAACTGAACGAGGCTGGGTCTTAATCTTTAATACTGGTTCTTAAATAAGAATAAGGCCACAGGGAGAAGGAGGAGGTCAGTGGGAACCAGAAAAGGGGAAATTACAATGTGATAGAAGCAGAGATAAAGCAAAGAAACCTCAAGAATTGCCTGCAAGCCAGCACCAGAATGCTAACAACCCTGAAAGAAAGGGTCGTTATTTTGCCAAAGCCTCAGTTTGCACTTCTGACCTCTGAAACTGTGAGCCTAAAATATGCTTGCTCTTTAAGCCAAACCCATTGTGTGGTGTTTGTGATAGCAGCTTCAGCAGACTAAGGCACTTGCTAAGGGAAATTTCAGTATCTTCACTCTGAGCTGCTTCTATGCCACATGATGATTATGAATGCCAGGATGGTCACTTCCTTGTGTCAGTCATGCTAGCTGGAAGTGGTTTCCAATATAAGGGTCCAAAAGCAAGCCTGACTCCTCTCAATTCATATTAGCTACTGCACAAATCTGAACAAATGTTGGTGTCATAACTATCCTCTAAGATGTATATGGATGTCTACTGCAACTGCTTTTTTTTTAAGATGTATTTTATTTATTTATCCCTCCCCCACCCCATTGTTCATGCTCACTGTCTGCTCTTTGTGTCTGTTTGTTGTGTGCTCTCTTTATCTGCCCATCTTCTTTTTAGGAGGCACCAGGAACCAAACCCGGGACCTCCCATGTGGGAAGGAAGCACCCAATTGCTTGAGCCACATCTGCTCCCTGCTTGTTGTGTCTCTCATTGTATTTCTTCATTGTGTCTCTTCATTGAGTCATCTTGTTGCATTGTCTTGTTGCTTTGGCTCACTGTGTTGCTAGTCTTCTTTAGGAGGCACCAGGAACCAAACTGGGGACTCCCATATGGTAGGCAGGCACCCAACTGCTTGAGCCACATCCACATCCCTACTGCAACTGCTGTTTAAATTTATTAGCACTGCAAGTCAAAGCTGGAGGTTTTATACTACTTAGTTTGGGGTGAATTTTCCAGACAGTTAGACCTTAGAATTTCCCCATTACACAAGGATTGTCATTCAATGATTACTTCCCATTACATTTAATGAAAAACCCACACTGCTACCAGAAGCTGGATTTTGAAACATCAAACTTGTTACTTCCTGGGATTTTTTTTGGTTTACTTTTATTTGCCCAATTATGTGCAGCAAAGGTACCTTCAAATTCATGAAATAGCACACAAATGATATATATTAACATACCACAAGGACATACTCCAATTCCATTCTTAGCAGAACAGAAATAATACTTGTCCATCATCACATTCAATCTATTATTTATTTACATTTCTGGGTATAAAGAGACTAATTTTTATTAGTGTTTTAATCTGCTTGATGGCAGATTGAATAAAACTCAGAGGAAGAATGGAGTTCAAAAGGTAAGTGAAAATCTACCCCAATGATTATATAAACCACATCCAAAATTTATCAGTGATCATCAATATAGTAAGTTTGGAAAGGAAGAAGCAAAACTGTCTCTGTTTGCAGATGATATGATTGTGTATGTAAATAAAATCCAAAGATATCTACAAAACACCTGCTAGAACTAAAGACTAAATTTAGCAGATTTGCAGAATAGAAGGTAAATATACACATATCAACTATTCTTATATTCAAGTCCAAACAATGGAAAGTATTTTTTAAAACTCCATTTACAGTGGTGCCACAAAATATAAAATACCTAATAGTAAATCTAATAAAAGATGACCAGGAACTATAAAATGAAAGCAATAAAAGTTTACTGAAAGAAATTTTTAAAAGACCTAAATAAATTGTAAGGTATATCATGCTCATGGATTGGAGGACAGAATATATTTAAGATTGCAATTCTTCCCAAACTCATCTATAGATTCAATACAATCCCAACTAAAATTCCAGCAGGATCTTTGGTAGAAATGAATAAGCTGATTCTAGATTCTATAAAGAAATGCAAAGGACCAAAACAATTTTTATAAAGAAACACGAAGTTGGAGGACTTACATATCTAATTTCAAAGTCGACTATAAAATGATGAGAAACTTTGTTATTGGTAAAAAATTAAATATATAGGTCAGTAGAATAGATTAGAGTGTTCAGAAATAGGCCCATATATATTTGTTCACTTGATTTTTTAAAAGATGCTAAAGAAATTCTATGGATAAATTTATTAACATATGATACACATCAACTGGCTATCTTATTGCAAAACAAAATTATCTTTGATTTATGCTTGACCATACACAAAAATTACCTCAAAATAAAACATTGGAAATAAATGAAAAACCTAGCATTATAAGCTTCTATAAGTAAATAGAAGAAAATCCTTTAGTTAGACAATGTTTTCTTTGCTACATTCACCAAAAGTCTGAACCATAAAAACAAAATTAATAAATTCGACTTCATCAATCCAAAAAAAAAAAATTGCTCTCTTCAAAAAATGGTAGGAAAGCCACAGGCTAGGAGAAAATATTTGCAGCACAAATACCTGACAAGGAAAGTGTACCAAAACATATCAAGAACTCTTAAAACTCAATAAAAAGACAAGCAACACAGTGAGAAAATTGCAAAAGAATTGAACAGTCACTTTACAATTGAAGATATATGAATCTGCAACTAACACATGAAAAATGCTCAACATCATTAGTCATAGGAAAATGTAACTTAAAACCACAACAATATCTCTTCACACCCATTAGGACATCTAATTGTAAAAAGACTGAACCTATAAAGTTTTTTCAAGGATGAAGAGCACCTGGTACTTTCAAACATTTCTATTGAGAATGTAATATGGTACAACCACTTTAGAAAATGGTTTCAAAGTTTCATTAAAAATAAACCCATGATAGGTGTTCAGGAAAGGGGGCAAAATGGTGGCAGAGTAAGGAGCTTCAAGAGTTAGCTTGTCCTACAGGGCAGTTAGTAATCAGCCAGAACTATCTAAATTACCTGTCTGGGGGGTGCCCAGGAGACCACAAGAGTATCCTGCAATGCACTTGGAAGAACAGAAGGAGGAGACTGCCCATCTGCAGTGAAGATTCGTGAGTAGAGCACTCCACACCGCAGAGGCCAGTATCCATTGTCCACTGGTGGTGCAAACCACCTCCAGAGCTATTCCTTGGCTGGAGTTGGAAGCTCCATTTCCCAAAAATGGTCAGGCAGTGATTTCAGCTACTGATTAGTAAATTTGGTTGGCTAAAGTCCAATCCTAAGAACAGCTACAGTTTAAACCTGTCCAAGTCAGAAAGAGGCTGGTAGCTTCCATTTTAAGTCCACCCCTGGCATGAAGAGAAGTGGGGCTGATTGAAAATCACAGTGACCATACAGACCAGTTTCTTTCTATCCAGGTCAGATTGCAGCCATTGCCTAGGCTCCAGCCCCACCTCCAGCAGGAAAGGAGCTGGGCAGACCTGCAGCAGCCTCTCTAGGCAACTGCAAGAGCTTTTGCCATACATGGACTAGATTGGTGGGCAAACCTGTGGATATATCTCTGCCCTCAACAGGATAGGAGGGGAGCCATGTTTCCTCATCCTCTCCAGGAAACTGCAGGCACTTTGGGCCCACATGGACCAGAGCATTGAGCATTCCTGTGGATCCATCCCTGCCTCTGACAGGGCAGAAGGGACAGTGCTTTCTCAGCCTCTCCAGGCAACTACAGCTGCTTTTGGCCCACAGAAACTAGATTATTAGACACTTCTGTGGCTCCACCCAGCCCGCAATAGGAGAGGAGAGAGGTGGGGTTTCCCCATCCTCTCCAGGCAACTGCAGGCACTTTCGACCCACATGAACTGGATTATTGGACACATCAGTGGTTCTATCCCTACCCCTGACAGAGCAGGAGGAAGGACAGTGTTCGCTCACCTTCTCCAGACAACTGCAGTCACTTTTGGCCTGCACAGACTACATTGCTGGGCACACCAGAGGCTCCATTCCTAACCCTGGCAGGGGAGGAGGGGGCCAATGCTTCATCAGTCTACCTGGGCATCTGCAGTCAGTTTTGACCTGCATAGCTTAGTTTGCTGCCCATACCTGTGGCTCCATCCCCATCCCAGGCAGGGGAGGAAGAGGTGTGGAGCTTCATCAGTCTCTCTGGGCAACTACAAGTGGTCTTTTCCTGCATGGCTTGGTTTACTGCACATGGCTGCACTTCTGTCCCTACTCCTGGCAGAGGAGCAATGTGGGAGAAGCTTTATCAGTTACTGGGGCAATGCAGCAACTTCAGCCTCCATGGCTTACAGTACCAGCACATCCTCAGCTCTTACTCCACAACCAGCAAGGGAGAAAAGACAAGAATCAGATTTAAAAGAGCTGAAAATTTTTAGACTGGCTAAATGTGACCCACTGTAAATTTCCAGATTAAGTTGAACTAAGTTTCAAAGAGGGGCTTAGCACAAAGCCAATCAAATAGAAAGCCCTAGACTAAAGAGAGAAACTGAGCCCAGAACAAATACACCTAGAAAATCAGATGCAATGAAACCAACAAAAAATTACAATCTATACCAAGAAACAGGAAGATAAGGCCCAGTCAAAAGAATAAACTAAGCTTCCAGATGACATAATGGAGTTGAGACAACTAATCATAGATGTTCAAACAAATCTGTTAATAAATTCAATGAGATGGCTAAAGAGATTAAGGACATCAATAAAACACTGAGTGAGCACAAAGAAGAACTTGAAGGTGCACAGAAGAATAGCAGATTTTATGGGAATAAAAGTCACAATAAATGAAATTAAAATTACATTGAGGCATGTGACAGCAGATTTGAAAAGGCAGAAGAAAGGATCAGTGAGCTTGAAGACAGGGCCTCTAAAAGTAAACATAAAAAAGATCAGATAAAGAAAAGAATGGAAAAAATTGAACAGTGTCTTGGGGAACTAAATGATAGCAATAGATGTGCAAACATCCATGTCATGGATGTCCCAGAAGAAGAAGAGAGGGGAAAGGGGTATAAAGGAATATTTGAGAAAATAATGGCAGAAAATTTCCCAACCCTAATGAAGGACATAGATATCCATGTCCAAGAACACAACTTTCTCCCATCTGAATAGACCTTTCCAAAAGAAAGAAAGAGGATGCCTACCTCACACCTTTTACAAAAATTAATTCAAAATGTATCAAAGACCTAAATACTAAAGTGAGAACCATAAGATTCCTAGAAAAAAATGTAGGGAAACATCTTCAAGACCTGGTGGTAGGTGGTGGGTTCTTAAACCTTTCACCAAAAGCCTGAGCAACAAAAGAAAATGTGGATAAATGGGACCTTGTCAAACTGAAACACTTTTGTTCTTCAGCAGGCTTTGTCAAGAAGGCGAAAAAGCAACCTGCTCAATGGGAGAAAATATTTGGAAACCACATATCTAATAAGGGTTTGATTTCCATGATATAAAAAGAGATCATACAACTCAACAATAAAAGAGCAAACAATCCAATTTAAAATGAGCAAATGACTTAAATAGACATTTCTCCCAAGAGCAAATACAAATGGCCAAAAAGCACATGAAAAAACATTCAATATCACTAGCTATTAGGGAAATGCAAATCAAAACTACAATGAGATATATCACACCTCAAAGAATGGCCATTATTAACAAACAAAAAACCAGAAAACAAGTTCTGGAGAGGATGTGAATAAATAAGAAGACTCCTTCACTGTTGATGAGAATGTTGAATGGTGCAGCCTCTATGGAAAACAGCTTGGTGATTCCTCAGGAAGCTAAATATAGAATTCCCTTATGATCCAGCAATCCTTCTACTATGAATATATCAATAAGAACTGAAAACAGTGATGTGAACAGACCTTTGCACATGCTATGTTCACAATTATTCACAATTGCCAAAAGATGGAAACAACCCAAGTGTCCATCAACCAATGAATAGATAACCAAATGTGGTATATACATATGATGGAATACTATGCTGCTATAAGAAGTAATGAAATTGGGACACATATGATAACATGGATGAAACTTGAGGACATTATGCTAAGTGAAATGTCAGGCAAAAAAAAGGACAAATATTGTATGGTCTCACCAATATGAATCAAATATAAAGAATAAACACATGGATTAAAACCTAGACTAGAAGTTACTAGGAGATAGGATGAAGACTGAGAAGGGGTACTGAAGCTTAATGTATGTAGAATTTTCAATTAGCTTGACTGTAAAAATATGGAAATGGATAGAGTTGGTAACACATTATAGTGAGTATAATTAACACGGCTGGTTTATAAATGGGATTGTGGTTGAAAGGAGTAGTCTAGGGATATAAATGTCAATTGAAAGAAAGCTAGAGAATATTCTAGGGACTGAATAACATAGTGAACCCAGTGGTGGATGAGGACTGTGGTTAATAATACAAATACAAGAATGTTCTTCTATGAACTAGAACAAATGTACATCACTATTACAAGTTGGTAAGAATATAGTGATGTATGGGAAAAATACATGTAACTTATGGACTACAGTTAGCAGCAATATTGTAATATTCATTCATTAATGTCAAAGAAGGTACTATATCAACGTTAAGTGTCAATAATAGGTGGATAGGGCAGTTTGGTATTGTTTATGAATTCTGAAAATAGATATTAGATTGTATTTGTAGACTGGTCTGTTCCTCTGGGTGTATTAGATTGTATTAGACTCAGAGGTTTCACTTTTAGTTTATTTAATCAAGATTAGGGCTTTTATTTGACCACATCGTTAAGGTGACTTGGTTTGAATCCCTGCCCTTCCCCCTTTGTGGGCTATGTAAATGGATGTTCAATCAAAGACAAGGAAATAAATACACAGAGAGTTTAGTTTTGGATGCTGGAAACCTGAGGAGAAAGCTGAACCATTCACCTGATAGTTTGCAGCTGAAGAGACCAGAGCCCTGAACAGCTGAGAAAGCCTGGAAAGAAATGAGCCCTGGGGAAAGAGAAGAGACTTATGCTTGCCTACAGCTGAGATCAGAAGAAGCTGTGACCACGGAGCCTTAGGAGGAAGAAGAAACCTGAACCAGCCATCTTGCTCCAACACGTGGCAACAGACTTTGGTGAGGGAAGTAACTTACTCTTAATGGGCTTGTGACTGTAAGCTTCTATCCCAAATAAATACCCTTTATAAAAGCCAACAGATTTCTGGTATTTTGCATCAGCACCCCTTTGGCTCACTAATAGTGGGTATGGGATTCTTTTCTTTTGGACTAACGAAAATGTTCAAAGGTTTACTGGGACAATGGCTGCAGAACTCTATGATGAAAGTAAAGCCATTGTGTGGACACTTTGGATAAAATGTACAAGGCATGGGACTATAATAACACAGTGAACCATGTGGTGGAAGATGGACTGTGGTTAACAGTACAATTACGAGAGTGTTCTCTTATGAATTATAGCAATTGTACAATACTAATACATGGTGTTTATAATAGGGGATGTATGGAAAAAAGTTTACCAAGTGTATGCTATGGACCATAGTTAGTGATAATAGTCTGATTGTGTTCTTCCATAACCTGTTACAAATGTGCCATAACAATGTAAGATTTTGGTAGAAGGGTGATGTACTGGAATTCTGCACTTTATGCATGATTGTTTTGTAAGCTCACAACTTCTGTAATAAAAAAAAAAAAAAAAGGAAAGTAAACCCATAACCCCAATCCTATCATGAGAAAAATATCACACAAATCTCAACTGAGGAATATTTTATATAATACCTGACTGGTAGTTCTCAAAACTGTCAGGGTCATCAAAAGCAAGGAAAATCTGAGAAAATGTCACATTCAATAGGGGTTAGAGAAAAAATGGATATTGGTTAAAAACTAAGGAAATATGAATAGAGTATAGACTTTGGCTAATAATAATGTTTCAATATTGGCTCACTAATTGTGACAAGCACACCATACTAATGTAAGATATTGATAATATGGAAAACTGGATGTGGTGTATAATTTTTCAACTTTTCTATAAACCCAAATTTATCCTAAAAATAAAAATGTTTGTTTTTTTTTAAAAAGTGAAACATACATTTATCACATTACCCAGCCATCCAACTCCTATGTATTTACACAAGAGAAAAACACACATGTCCACACAAAGACCTTTACGTGAATGTTTATAGCAGCTTTGTTGGTAATAGCCCCAAATTAGGAGCAACCCTAATATACATCAACAGATGAATGGATAAATAAATTGTGGCATATCTATAAAATTAAATTCTACTCAGCAATAACAAGGAACAAACTATTGATAAATGTGACAATATGGATGAACTCAGAATTATTATGCCGAGGGAAAGATGCCAGATGAAAAAATATATATAATATATGATTCCATTTATATAAAATTCTAGAAAATGCAAATGAATTCATAGTGATGGAAAGCAGCTCAGAGGTTGTTAAAGGATAATGGATGGACTGGAGTTTGTGTGACAAGGCAGGATTACCCAAGGGCATGAGGAAAATTTGGGAGGAATAGATTTGTTCATCAGCTTTATTGTGATGATGGCTTCATGGGTATTTAATATGTCAAATCTTATCATATGGTACATTTTAATTTTTACAGTTTATTATATGTCAATTATAGCTCAATGAAGCTGTTTAAAACTACTGAAAAGAAAGAAAAGGAAGACTAGATATTTAGATGCAAAGAAATGGCATGAAAATATGTGTAAGTGTAATTATGTAAATGAAAATGTATTAATTGTCTATATTAATGTGTCAGTTAATTAGGTCTTTAGAGTCAGGGGATAAAGTGAAAATCAGAATTAATTGGGATTAATTTGAAACCATCTTTACAAAAAAGGAAAGATGAAGAAAATTTTATTCTGCACTGCTATCACATGTTTTGTGTAAACAAAAGTTCTGCTAAGATCCATTGCTGATAAAACATTTACTTTGAGAACGTATTTGTATTAGTCAGGGTTCCCTGGGGAAACAGAATCAACAGGAGATATCTGTCAATAATATGAGATTTTATAAGAGTCTCTCACGTGACTGTAGGGATGCACAAGTCCAGGTTCCACAGGCAGGCTGCAAACCAGAGGCTCTGATGAAAGTCTAATGAAGATCCTTGATGAGTTTCCAGGAGACGTTGGCTGTCCAAAGACGAGCTGGGAAATTCTCTCTGAGTGTTGAAATCACTTCCCCTTTTAAGGCATTCAATTGATTAGATAAAGTGTTGCTCATTGCTGACGGCCCTCTTCCTGATTGATGTAGATGTAATCAGCCATCTATGCAGTAAACTCACTGATGACTAAAGTCCATAAATGTCCTTGTATTACAATTAGCCCAGTGTTTGCTTGACCAAACACCTGGGCACAATTACCTGGCCAAGTTGACATGTTAGCCTAACCATCACAGTATTTTTTTCCCTGTAATGGTTATGGATGCCCCTGAGCCATTCACATCCTTATTCAATGAACTTAAATTTTAGAAATAATAAAGGTGCATTTTGTTGCTACAGAAAATAGAGATGCTAACTAGCTTCTGAATGACTCAAGCTCACGGTCTTGACCTCATCAACTCTGGACATCAGCCAACTAGCTAGTCAGCCACTGATAATACTTAAAAAAAAAACTATATTTATTCATAAAGTATATTAAATTGCCCATATTTAAAGTGTACAATTTGTTCAACTTTGAAATATGTATGCACTCACGAAACCAACACTAAAATCAAGAAAACAAACTTTCAACTCCAAAAGTTTCCTTGTGCCCCTGTATAATCCATTGCTCCCTCCACCTCCATCTCTAGCAGCTACTGATCTCTGGCAAGCTTCTGATCTCCTTTTTCTCAGTGCTGAATAATTTTCATATTCAAGACTTTTATGTAAATGGGATCATAGAGTATGTCCTCTTTTATCCCTTATTATATCTTACTATATTGAGAAACTATGCCATCTCTCTTATTTCTGATATTGATTTTTTTGTCTTCTCTATTTTCTGATCAGTGTAGACAGAGGAGTATTGATTATAATGATGTTCTCACCAATTTTTAAAATTTTGTTTTACTCTTTTCTAGCTCATTGATTTTGGCTCTGATCTTTATTATGTATTTTATTCTTCTAAACTTTGGTCTCATTTGCTTTAATTTTTCTAGTTTCTTAAGGTAGGAACTAAGTTCATTGGTTTGAGGCCTTTTATTTCTTGTCTAATAGAGCCCCCTTACTGTTTTTAGCTACATCCCACGCATTGTATTGTTATATTTTATTTATCAGATTGCTTTCTAATTTCCATTTTGATTTCCTCTATGACCTATGAGTTATTATTTTTAATATTACCTTCCAAATATTTGGAGATTTACCAGATATCTTTCTGTAACTTACTTCTAATTTAATTTCATTGTGGTCACTTAACAGACTTTCTATGACTTGACTCCTTTCCTATTTATTAAGATTTGTTTTATGACACAGAAAATGGTATATTTTGGTAAATGTTGAAAAGAAAGTATATTTTGCTATTGTTGATAGAGTTTTATAATTAATTATGTCAATTTTGTTAATAGGGTTGTTTAAATCTTTTAGAAAATGAATTTTTGTCTACATGTTCTTTCAAATATTGAAACCTTTCACTGTAAGTGGATTTCTCAGTTTTTTCTTTCATGTTATTAAGTTTGCTTTCATGGATTTTGAGCTCGGTTATTAGGTGCATAAGCGTTTAGGACTGCTATAGCATCTTCATGTATTGACCAGTAATAACATTGTATATCTTTTCCCATCCTTTTCCTTTTAACCTATTTATGTCTTTTTATTAAAAATACATTTTGGGAGCAGAAGTGACTCAAGCGATTGAGTGCCTAATTCCCACATGGGAGGTCCCGGGATTGGTTCCCAGTGCCTCCTAAAAAAAAACAAAAAACAAAGAACAAGCAAAACAAATGAAAAAACCACCTCAGGGGAGCCAGTGTAGCTCAGTGGTTGAGGGCCAGCATCCCACATACAAGGTCTCAGGTTCAATCTCTGCCCCTAGTACCTCAAAAAATAAATAAAATAAATAAATTTCTTTCAGGAAACAAATAATTGGGTCTTCCTTTTTATCTACTCTGACATCTATGTCTTTTAATTTGGGATGTTTAAACTATTTCTATTTAATGCAAGTAATCATATGGTTGGTCTTAAATTTACCAGCTAGTTATTTTTATTGTTGTTGTTCCATCTTTATTTTTTTGTTCCCTTTCTCTACTTTTATGTTTTCTTTTGGCTTAATTGCGTGCTTTTGATTATTCTTTATCTCCTTTGTTGTATTCTTTTAGAGGTTGATTTTTGGTTCATAGAATGCAAATTTAACTTATCACAGTCAGCCTTCAGGTAATATTATACCACTTTACATGTATTATAAGAAATTTACAACAAACAATATACTTTCATTTCCTGCTTCTCAAACTTTGTGCTACTATTGTCATACATTTCATTTCTACAGATGTAGTAAACCCAACAATACTTTGCTATTATTTTTATTTGAACAATCAACTTTATTTTAAAGAGATTTAAGTAATAATAAAAAAATATATTTTTATATTTATACATATTTTTTTTACCATTTCCAAACCTCCTAATTCTTTTTTGTATATCCAGATTTCCCTCTGGTATCATTTTCCTTCTGCCTGAAGGGTATCCTTAAATGTTTCTTGTAGTGCAGCTCTGTTGGTGATAAAATTTTACAGATTTGTATAAATCAAAAGTTTATGTTTTGCTTTACTTTTGAAAGATAGTTTTGCTAGGTATAGAACTCTATGTTGGCTTTTTCTTTCAGTTCTTTAAAGCTGTTCTGTACTATCTCCTGTCTGGAATTAATTCTGAAAATAAATTTGCTGTCATTCTCACTTTTGTTCCTCTGTATGTAATATATCTTTCTTCATTAGTTTATTGCTTCCTTTTTCTTTTTAAAAGCTTTCTTCTTTATCACTGGTTTTAAGCAATTTGATTTTGATATGCCTTGGTATAATTTTCTTCATGTTTCTTCTACTTCAGATTTTTTGAGCATCTGCTTCTTGAATCTAAGAGTTTAAAATTGTTAATCCGATTTGCAATAATTTCAGCGATTAATTCCTCAATTTTTTTTTCCTGTCACACTTCCTGCTTCTTTGGAGACTCCAATTACATTTTTATTAGGCCACTTGAAGTTGTCCAACAACTCACTGATGCTCATCTCATTTTTCTTTTCAATCTTTCTTCTCTCTGTGCTTCATTTTTGGATAGTTACGACTTCAAATTCACTAATTTTTTCTCTGCAGTGTCAAATCTGTCATTAATCCCATCCACTGTATTTTTCATCTCTTATAGTCTAGCTTTCATCTCTAGAATATGATTTAGATTCTTTTTACATGTTCCATATCTCTACTTAGCATGTTAATCTTTCCTCTAGCTTCTTGAACATGTGGAATTGCTATCCTCTTTTCATGTCCATCTCTATTGTGTCATTTCTGGAAAATTTGCAATGGATTGATTTTCTTCTCATTATGGGTCATAGTTTCCTGCTTCTTGGCGCACCTACTAATTTTTTATTGGATGCCAGATATTGTGGGTTTACTTTATAGTTCCATATTCCTAGAAGTATTCTTTATCTGAATTACTTGAGAGTAGTTTGATCCTTTTGGGTCTTGCTTTTAAGTATTTTTAGGAAGAGTCAGAGAAGCATTTAGTTTAGGACTAAGTTTGCCCCATTACTGAAACTTTTTTCAGTACTTGACCCAGTTCCCCATAAATTATGAAGTTCAAGAACAGGCAAAACTAACCTAAGGTAATAGAAATTAGAATAGTGTTTGACTATGTGGGGTGGATATGGAAACTTTCTGTGGTGTTGTTTGACAAATGTCTACATTTGTCAAAACTTATCAAATTGCACAAATAAGATTTGTGCATGACACTGTATGTAACTTTTACCTCAATAAAAATAATCTATGGGGAGCAGAGGTAGCTCAAGCAGTAGAGCACCTGCTTCCCACATGGGAGGTCCTGTGTTCAGTCCCCGGTGCCTCTTTAAAAAAAAAAAAAAAAAAACAAATGAAAAAAACCGACTCAGGGGAGCCATTATGGCTCAGTGGTTGAGCACCAGCTTCCCACATACGAGGTCCCAGGTTCAATCCCTAGCCCCAGTACCTCACACTAAATAAATAAATAAATAAATAAATAATCTGTGTTTAATATCAAATAGGTGTATATATGTATAAATTCTGAAAAGATTATACCAAAATTCCAATAATGAAGTGATTTTCACTATCTTCTGAATATTTTTCAATATTATCTAAATTTTCAATAAATACATAGCTTTTTAAAATATGTAAAAGTAATACAAAAAAGAATAAAACTATTTTGGACGGGGACATTTTTCCCTTGTAGAATGGATAAAGGAAAAGAAACTAATATTTATTGGCCCTTGCTATGTATACAAGCCTTTAAAAGCCACTTTATTATATTTATCCATTTGATCCTCTTAACAATTCCATGAAAGAGGTATTATTCCATTTTTCATAAAAGGAAATGGTGGTTCAGGTATTTTTTTATGTGTCCAAGCTCCCCCAACTTGATTTCAGGTCTGCCTGGTTCTGATGTGCAAGTTTTTATACTTAAATGGGAATTGAGATGGATTTCTAAAATTCAGAGGACAAAGAGTGCTTGGAAGGATGGAAGAGTCCCAGAAATATATCACTGTGTACAGGATAAGAAATTGCCACACTGGTTTCTGGGAATTCACTCTACCAAAGGCAAAGTGAATTATTCATATGACAGCATCATGAAAGTATATTTAAGCTGAAACTCAAGGAAGTCTTATCTGAGATAAACAAAGAAGAGGGTAGCTCAGAGAAAATCCAAAATATCTGGGGTCCTGCAATCACAGCTGGTGGGAAAGGGGAGGAATGTGGTCATTCCTTATAACCTGTAGGCAGATTATAGGACAAAGGCTGCTTTGTCCCCAGATAGAGTAACCACTCTCTGACCAAGCGTCAAGGCTGTCAGGTTACAGGAATGGGTGTATTCTCTGCATCAGTTGTCTCCTGCCAAGGCAAGCCTGACTCACAGGTTGGTCACCTGTCTGGAATTGCCTGCAAGAGAGCACAAGAATGAGGTCACCCAGGGAGCAATGGGTCAGAGCAGCTTCCCTTTCCATTGTGTTCTGATCTAAACCTCCAGCCACATCAGTCCAATCCCACCCTTTGTTGGAAGGTCTTTCTTTGTGAACAGAATGTCTTCCAATATCTACAACATCTTTTGAGTCCTGAGCATTAAAGGCCTCATTTGTTTCCCCTTGCACCTCCCCGCTCAGAAATGTGAATGAAACATTCCTACTGATGATTTTCTTAAAACTCCCAATGGAGTTTCTGACTCCTAGAAGCTTGCCAAGGGATGGGGGTCTTGATTAGGACCTTAGACTGAAGCTTTGCTTAAAATGGGGGTCTGATAGGAAAAGAGCCTCCATATGTTCAAGCTGGTCTATGTTTTCTCCAAGATAGCATATGACTTTTATCAGATAATCCAAATCCTAGTTTGAGCAACAATTATAAATGAGAGTTGATAGAAAGTATTATGCTTCTCATAACTTGAAGCCTTCACTGTCCATCATCTTGAATCCTTGTGTGCAAAATGGGAGTCAGGGAAAAGAACCAGAAGAATTGAGTCTCCTCCAATAACACCCCACCTTTTTTTATAACATAGCTTTGGTTGTGTCAAATGCTCTCTGCCAAAGGGCCAGGCCCCAAGCTCAGTGGGCTGCCAGTTGGAAAGAGAAGACATCTCAGTTTCCATGGCTCATTCATTTCTGAGACCTTTGGCTGAGTTGCACGGCATGGAGAGTGGGAGGGGTTAATCATTGCCAATTGTAGCTGTATTGTGTTCTAGCATGAAGAACTGACTGCTGAGAGCTAATCTAACACCAACAGACAACCGTTTACTGCATATTTGCTTGGAAACCACCAGGAAGGCCTACTCTGAGTGGTTTTCAAACACACACACACACATACACACACACTCAAAACTTCCATCCTCTTAGAGCCAAGAATAGCCGATCCATGATGTGTTTGGAAAAGCATAGGCTTACCTTCTCAGCCATGAGGGAATGTTCCTGGGGATCACGTAGAATTTTTTAGAAAATAAGCTCCACCTTGAGCCTTCTGATCTCAGCTTTCTGGAAGAAGCAAGGTGAGAATGGAAAAGCTAAAACATTGATTGCACACTTACTATATGTCAAGTGCTGCCCTAGGAACTTAACATGAATTATTTTATTGATCCTCAAAATAGATCTGTGAAGTCATAGTTCTGATTTGGAGGAAACTGAGACTCAGAGAAATTACATGTAATCCAAAAGTCACATGGTTTATTAAGTGGTAGAGTCAGAATTTAAACCCAATTTTGACTGTTTGCAAATAATCCTTAAGAAGAGTAGTCTCACAAGCTTCTGACCATATACCCTCATCCATAAATAGCTGTCAGCACCTCCTTCAATATGCATATATTTATATATTCATGAAATAGATGCATTGGCTAATATCTATTAGCGTTGATTGGTAATATAATAGTCCAGAACACTAATTGTCATTAATGACTGCAAGTATGTATTTACATCAATTCTAAAGAATTGATGTCTTTTTGGCCAAATCTTGTCGCCTAGAATTAAATCACTGTTATCTTAACCTCCGTAGATGGCTGACAAATCACTGTTCCAGGGGTAGAAGAACTAATCTGACTTTCTTCTCCCTGTCTTTTTGGACCTGGAATTATGCCTATCGTTTTCCACCCACAGTTTCATTGCAGGAAACGTTATCAGCCCCTTGTCCATTTTGTGAGTGTCGATTGGCTAAAACTAGATAATCTGCTCTGTAAGTCTAATCATTGTAAATATAAGCCTTACATCGTAGGATGCTGAAAGTGAAAGGTGAAATGAGGGCACCACTGGAGAAGTCCCTCTACATGGCGTGACTGCAATTTTGCCTCCCAGTGCTTTGCATGGATGCAAATGACCCCCAGGAAGACTGCTAGAGGGCATCGGGGTAAATGTTTGTGAGCAAAAATGTACTTCTTATCTTTAGATTAAAAATAAATGTAGATAGGAACTCGAATGCTTTCCTCCCATATCCCAATGTTATTCTGTAATCCCAGGGGTGGGCACTCCCTCCTCTGAAACCTCTGCCCTAGAAGAAAGTTGGCACAACATGCCTGAGTTGGACCCGGGACCTCTCAGTTCTGCTCCCTTTCAGATGGTTGAGCCCTGAGGGTTTGGATGAGAAGAGGCTGGTGAAGAGCTGGGAGGCAGCTGGTGGGGAGGTGCCCATTAAGACCTGGAGGAGGCAGGTCTGCACTCAGGGCACTGAGTGGAGAGAAAAGCTTGAGGGCTTGAAGGCGAGATCGGGGACGTACTCACAGACCCTTGACCTGGGTCCTCCAGGGACACGTGAACTACGGCAACCTGGTTTTCTAGATTTCATCCCTTCTGTTTCCATATCATTCAGAAGCTTCCCTCCTAGATGTGTGAATACTAGAATAAATGAAAACCCAGGGCAGCACAATGATCCCTTAAGGTTTGTTTTCCAAGCTGGAGAATAAAAGGCATTTCAGCCCTTGCATGGATAAAAATAACTTACTTGCCGCTGGTTTTGAAATCCCTTTCCTTTGTCTCCCCCCAACCAGCCCATACAATGGTGCGCTGTCTGAGAGCCTTCTGGCCGGCCAGCCAGGCCCCACTTCCTCCCGCCTGCCAAGAGGAGGAGACAAGGGAAGGGTTTGGAGCTCAGGGGTGGGAGAGGACTTTGGGCAGGCACAAGGTTGCTGTTGGACATCATTCAGAGGTCACCACTCAGCGGGGGGAGCCCAAAAAGGAAAACAAACAGAGCGCGGAGGAGTGGAAAACGCTGAGTCCTGGAGCTGGCCGTGACAGCATCTGCCTTTCCATGCTCAGAGCCAGCCGCTCTGCCCACCTGCAGCTGCGACAGCAACCAGGGCCCACAGCAGGCAGGGAGGCCTTGGCACCCAAAGCCTGGTCCAGAGGGAAAAGGGAGGGCGGGTTACAGATGCTCCTCTCTCTCCAGACATGGCCTCCAGAGTCTTTGCATGGACAATGAGGTCTTTGCCTTGTCTGAGGAATCCAGGAGAAAATGGCTGTCAATGAAGGGAGAAAAAGACTTCCTTCTATAGTTTCAGATTTACTAATAGCTCCCACTTGCATGCACAACACTATGCGTCAGGCACTAAGTCTCAGAACTAACATGCTAACTCGCGATTACTCTGTCAATTCTGTGAGGTTGGTGGAATTGCACAAAGAATCTGAGGCACAGTAAGGTTGACTAACTTGCCCAAGGTCACACGGTTCAAATTATCTAAATTGCCCAGGATTGAAGACGACGAAGTTCAAAATTTAAATTCTTAAATTTAGCAATTTAAACTTTTAAGATTTTTTTAAAGAGGTCTGTATTAGTCAGGGTTCTCTAGGGGGATAGAACCAAAAGGAGATATCTGTTAATTTTGTGATGTTATAAAAATTCTCATGTGACTGTGGGGATGCACAAGTCCAAATTCCATAAGACAGGCTGCAAGCTAGGAATTACAATGAAGGTTTTCCATGAACTCCCCTAGAGAAACTGGCCGAAGTAGAGGTGGAAATTTTCTCTTTGGACTGCTGAAATCATCACTCATTGTTGAAGGCCATCTCCTCAGTTCCTTGTAGATGCAGCCATAGATGCAATCAACTTACTGAGGATTTAAGTCCACGAAGTGTCCTCACAGTAGCAATCAGGACAATGCTTCCTTGACCAAACAACTGGGCACCATTACCTGGCCAAGCTGACACATGAACCTAACTTCACAGAGTCCATACTCTTAAACGTTCCTACCTCTTCTCTTTGGCTTATCAAATTTCTTCTCTTAGCAATACAAGGTGTGAGAGACAAAGAGAGGTGATGCAAGATGGAGAATAAAAAGGGAGTGGACTGGGGATAAGAAAGAGGAAGAATCACCAAGGACTAGAATGATACAAAGAATTGTTTGAAAAAAAGCAGAAGAGTGCCATTCCAAGAGAAGAGGTCTGAGGCCAAGGCACAGAGAGGGCAAGAATTGCTCTTGGGAATGGAAGATGCACCAATAGACACCTGCTCTTTCCTACACTCAAAATAAGGTTCCAGGGTAGTGGGTGCAGCTCAGTGGTTGAGCGCCTGTGTCCCATGTACACGGTCCTGGGTTCAATCCCTGGTACCTCCTAAAAGTAAGTAAGTAAATAAATAAATAAACAAAGAAAATTACAAAAATATATATTTTTAAAATAGGGTTCTAAGAATAATGCTCAGAGATAGCTTAGCCAGTGGGGCTCAGACAACTCTTGAGGGAGGCTGAAGAGCAGGGCAGCTGGAACAGAGAAATGAACACCTCTTTTGCTTCCAATTACAGCCTGGGATGGTGGCAGGTGCCCAGGGTTCCAGGGAGAGACAAGCACCCTGATGAGAAGGGACAGTCTGTCAGGTCATACAGGGAGACCTGTCACATCCTTCTAGAAACTAAATAGCTCTTGTTCCCAGAGAGGGAAGGGAGGGAGGAAGGGAGGAGGAAGAGAAGGAAGTAGGAAGAAAGGGAGGGAGGGAGGGAGGGAGGGAGGAAAAAAGAGATTATTTCTTGCCTGTGGTTGGAAGAACAAAACCCCAACCCTCTTCAGCAGCTTTGGAACCAGTAGATATGAACCCTAATTGTGCCTCTGTCACCAGTTAGCAATATGATCTCAGACAAGTCACCTAAATCCACTTACCCTTAAACCCTTTCATCTATCCAGTGTGGGCATTGGACTTTATCTCTAACGTTCTTTTCAGTTCTGCCCTCCATCCTCTGATCCTATTGAGAGCAAGGACAAGGACTCTCTTTCTTCTTTGCATACCACCCAAAGTCCCTCATCCTAGAAGGGCCCTACCACCCCTCTACAGCAATCAACTACCCAGTCCATCTCCTAAATATCCTCTGCATCTCCCATTTGTCTTCATCCTCACTGCTGCATCTCTTCGAGGCATCTCCTCTTAACAAAGGAAATAGTGTTCCAACTGGGTGTCCTTGCTTGCATTCTTGTCTGGTCTGGTCCATTCTCGGCTCTATAGCTGGAATTACTCCTACCAAGTCTCCCGCTAGGCCTGAATGATCTCCTTTCCATCCTCTCCCTCCTCACCCCTCACCACTACTTCTTTGCTCACTATGCTGTGTCTCCACATGCTCTCCCCTCTGCTTGAACCTCTTTCCCTCCCTTTGCCTCGTTAAGTGCTATTCACCTCCAGGCTATAAATTCCTCCATTAGGTGCTCCTCCTAGTTGCCAAAGCATCACCTCATTCTCCCTTTAGCTGCTTATAACCCTTAATTTGTTAAAAGCAGAGTAAAGGACAAGGTGTATTCTCTCCATTTATGGGTTCCCTAGCACCCAATGCTAACCACATAGCAGATGCTTAATGGATATAATCTGAATACAATTATTTGGTTATTTGGTGGGGTCAGATATAGTAGTCTCTGCTAGGTGTAATATCCTCTGGTCTCCTGAACTGGGATCTTAGAGGCCCTGCATTTTCAGTTTCTGAGATGTAAGAGATAGAAGACCTTCCCCAGCCCATATCTCTCTTTGTAGCCCCACCAAACCAAGCATCAGCAATTAGCAGATTTTTGAAGTCCATCAGGATGAAGTGAAATAATTATCATGGTCCATACTGAATCAACTAGGGTCAGCATTAAACCAGGATGTGTTGCCTGGAAATTGGATGAGATTTAATATAGAATAGGAACAGGTGATAGGGCTGAGATGACACTGGGAGGGTTAGATCTTATTCTAGTACCTGTTCTGGCACTAATGGGGTGAATTTACACAAGTCACCAATCACAGTTCATGAATGCCTAATTGAAGAGGTTGGACTACAATGTCTTTAAGGTCCTTTTGACTCTAAAATTTAGAATTCTAGAATTCTGGTGTTGACTCTTTCATCATCTTCTAGGCCATCATTGGGTTCAAATAAAGGATCATTAGCATGAAAGGAACTGTCATGAATAGTTAAACCAGGAAAATGGGTGGACCCTCGGACTGTTCCAAGCAAATTGAGATACTTGTTACTCATGTTTTAATTCAGTCTTTGGTTTTTTTCTTGGCTTTGGTTTTTTGGCTGATACCTGTGATCACTGAAAAGAAGACTGCTTGGGATTTGTGGTCAGAGCTCTGTTCTAGGATTTCCAGGAGGCTGCACACCTGGATACCTGCAGCAACAAATAAACCCTGCCATCATGCACAGACACACCTGGCTCCTCTACCTGCTCCTAAAAATGAAGCCTGCACCCAGAGTTAAATAGCCTCCCAGCTGCACCCTTCTGAGGCAGCCCTTCCATTATTTGAAGGCCAGTCTTTGAAGAAAATACTAGTAAATCCCCTTGCGCTCTGCATTATTATTATGAAAACTTGATGACGACAAATCAGATAACTGAATGAAATACCTGTTACCCTTTAAAGCACTGCTCATGGTCTCTTTCATCACTCTTACCTTTCCTCTAACATATATACAAATTCCAGAATAAAGGTATACTTAAATGCGCTACTTTGTAAACTTACTTATTCCCATTGAAGCCAAAAACAAATGGGACAAAACCAGCCTACCTGAGAAATAGACTGGCAAGGAGAAGGACTCTCCACCTCAGACCCTCTTAAGAGTTTTGAACTTGCCTCCCCCTGAGACCAGTGACCAGTTCTTATGCACACTATACATATTCCAAAACCCTTTTGAAGTTCCTGGTCCCATTTCTCTTTATAAAGTTTGGAATAACCAGATCATAGCCAACTTTCCAGACTCATGAAGGCAGTTGCCTCCTCTTCAGGTATCTTTGGACACTTACTATTTCCAGGCATTTCTGAGGAGCAGCCCATGTAAAGGTGTAAGAAGAGCCACAGCTCAAAGCTCAGAGGGCTTGCCTATAAAAAGTTTAACCAATAGCCTGCTACTGCCCCAGTGGCTCAGACTGACAGTGTAGAGTGGACAGGGAGAAGGTAGTGGCTATCTCCAGTAATTCTCACAAGTGGCTGCTGAAAACCTCCTTGCTCCTCTATGTCATATCACATGGAGTTACCAGAGCTGAAGTGACATCAAAGCCCTATAAAAATGCTGTGGCTGAAAAAGCTCTAGAGCCTGAATGACAGGGATGAGAGATTAGAGCTAGCACTGGCAACTCCAAAAGGAAATTGTGTAGATTGTCACAAAACCTGCTCACTGTTGATTTCCTAATGTTGCCAGGGAGAGATAGTCATCACTATCATTACTTTGGACGTCAGCACATTGAGATACACCAGGCAGTCTACTGAAATTGGTTTTCCCAGGACAGAAACATGTGCCAGGGAAATGGCAAAAGGGCAAAGAGCTGGAGGCTAGGGCACAGAGAAAAACAGGAAACGGCATGGATAAAGGGACAAAAAGGCCAGAGCTACCTTACCCCCTCGTCTGGGGCTCTAAATTCTCAAAAAATGATTTTTGCCTCAACTTCAAGCCTTTTTTTTTTTTTTTTTTTTTTTTTGCCGTGTTCAATCCCTGCTTTTATCTTACTCCTTAAGTTCCTGTTTTCTTCCAAGAAGGGCAAGAAAGTGTTTTCTCTTCTGTTGTCTATTGCTCTTTCATGAGGATTCCCACAGTCTGGAGGGACCCCAAAGAAGAGTGAACAACCTGCAGCAAGTGGAACCAATACTCCCATAAAATGTGTAGGTCCAGGTTCTTGGACCAGTTACTAGGAGGGTCAAGGATACCAATATCTGAGCTTGAGAAGTGTCTCTCTGCAATGGGAAACACACCACAAACCCATCTTCTAGAGCAATCACTGGAGAAACAGAAGTTGAGAAAGTTTGTAGGGCTAAAAAATTTCCCTACTGAAAAAAGATCCTGCCCTTGCCCATATTTGATGCATGACGTGTACCTCTTAGCAAGCAGAGCTGTGGCCCCCACGGATGGTGAGCCAGCAGCCAGCAGCACCAAAGGAGGCCTTTCAGAGCTCTTCTGTGGCAACATGGCGTGATGCAAAGAACAGGGCTTAGAAGTCAGATGGTTCTGATGAACCTGATGGCCTCCTGTACTCTCTTCCACCAGAGATTTGAGAATAAAATGAGCTCTATGCCAAGTAAACATGGAATGTGATAGATATCTACACAGGGGTCACAAACTCAAATTCCACAGGGTCTGGGGCAGGAATGTAAGTGTGTGGAGCTGACCTAGTAGACAAAATGGGAAATCTGTGTTCATCTTGAGGAAGCAGCTTCCACTCCATGTCCGCATGGGATTGACAAGCAGGAATACAGGGATCTAAATACCATCCCATTACTCTAAGGCAGGACATTATTCATCCTGGCAGCATGAGGTTCAGTGCTGTTGAGCTAAACAAACATCTCTATGGCATGGAATCAGTCCACAGCTTCCCTGTGTGTAACCTTCAGTCGACATTGTCTGCTTCATTATACCCAGCTGTACTGCATTATACCAGAGCATTCTATTGCTCAATTTCTCTCTTCTTTTTTTCTTCTTGTTCCTAGGTTCTATGGCTTGCTCCAAAGCTATAGCAAAGGAGAGCCACACTAGATTTGGCCAATTCCCTTATCTCATAACTTCCCTAAAGCTTATAGATTTTGACCACCAGCTTCTTTAGAAGGAGTCTTATTTCTCCTGTCTCTAGCTGTCCTCACTCTACCCCACCCCCTCAAAACCTGTAGTTGTTTCAGAAGATGCTGTCTTGTCCCCAACTTTCACCCCCACAGCCCCAAGATGGTGGTCTCAGCAGCATGGTTGAGAAAAACCAACAAATCCCCATTGTCTGAGAGTTCCCCATCTAAATCGCCCAGTTTTGAGAAACAGAAGCCTAAGCTGGTTTCACACGAGCATATCTTGTATCTTTTAACCCGGTCAGCATTAAATCAGATACTTTGAGGGGTAACAGCAATTTGGCACTGAAGAGACGCTCCCTGACTGAATCCTAGACTGAAGCAGAAACCTATTCTCTGTGTGCTATTTATTCATGGGGAGAAGATCTCAGATGTGGCCTCAAGTTAGCTCAGGAATTGTGGGTTTCCTCAGGTTTGCAGCTAAAAACTAAAAAATATAAGGATCTCAAACAATTTCCCCAAAGTCTCTCAGTGAGTGGTGGTGGCTTGATTTGGAATTTAGGGCCAAGAGCTTTACTTGCTGCCAGTCGGCTCCCAAACCACTAGACCACATGGTCCATGTTTAACGTATGCTCGGCAAGCCTCAAGTTCCAGGTCTGAAGAAACAGACTTCCAAAAACAGAGCTCTCTTTGTGAACAATTCAGCAAAAATCCTCTTTCCAGCTGTGAGCTGGGATTCATGTTGCAAATGTTGGTGTTAATTAAAAACATCCACCTTCTACAGTTTCAACAAGAAGAAAGCACTCTGCAGGATGTGCTCCTAAGTAGCCCTCTCCAAAGCACTTATAAATATGATTTTATGACATGGGTTGCTGTGGGTTCTGACAGATATCATCATTTCCAATTTTCAGATGAAAGCACTGGGACCTACAGGATAGATGTGATGGACCCAAAGTGACACACAGCACAATTAGAGTCAGAAAGAGAAACAAGAATACTGGTTCTAGTCCAGACCAACTCCTGATGGGTGTTCAACTTTCTGGGTTACTATCAGGAACTGGGCCCAGTTAAAAGCAAATGTTTATCTGCTGAATCCTTAAAAATGTTCTTTACGTGGCTCTTAGTCCTCCAGGCAGGAACAAAATGGGGTATGACAAGGCCAGAGACATTGCACAAAGAATGATACCATATATTTGGTAACTGGAAAGTTAGATGACTTCCTTGTCCTCCTGTTCGAGTTCTCACTTTATTGGGGAATCTGTCTCTAAAATGGTCCTGAGCTAGTAAGAGCAGAGAGAGCAACTTGCATTCCTTCTTGTGCTTGCCTCTAGTTGGTTAACTTGCCCTCCTTTAGTACATGAACCAGACAGGAAAGAATTGAGCCAAATCCGCATCATTATGAATGAATTTCTTTGTTTTTAATCTCACACAGTTTAAAATACAATATGAAATCAGGCTACAGTATATAAAAAACTCTCCAGCAAAATGATGTGCCAGCATCAGCTACTAAAATAAACAAAAAAACTCCCCGATAAGAAATTTTTTTTTGCATTTAAAAAACAAAACAAAACACATAGACACTTACATCGCTACATCTCTAAGCTACCTCAGTTCTGATTTGTAAAAAGCACCTGCTTTTCCTTTTTTCATCTTGCTTTTAAATTTTCAACTTTTAAAAAATATAAATTATATGAAAATACAAGTTGGAAAATAGTCAAACACAATAT
>JAQZBX010031760.1:0-26172 GCA_029593785.1 Cabassous unicinctus
TTTTTGTCAAATATATATCAATATATATGTGGTTTGTTTTCAAAAATTGTCACCTACCTTGCTTATCTTTTGACTATTTTATTGTGTTCTTTTAATAATCTCAAGATTTTAATTTCAATTTTTAATACAGTCCAATTCATCAACATTTTCCTACATAGTACTTGATATCATGTGTGTTTCCTGGAAATGATTCTTCAAAGATAGGACTCTAGGATTGATTTAATTGTTTCTTTGGCCTGGAATACAATGTTGAGTTCTTGCTAAAGACAAAAGGGAAGCTAGTGATCCATTGTTAATTTTGAATTACCTGCTTGAGGAAAGTGCCCTGGGGACTAAGTGGCTGCCTCATTTGACTGATAGGTTAATATTGATGACTAATTAGATTGTGAGTTGTTATAGCTGCTTCTGACTGACAGAAAGAGAATACCAAACTCAGGGATTTAACTTTCATTACAATATGTAATTTAGAGTTCAGAATAAGACAGTGATTACTCAGGAAAATATAAAACAGACTTATCATTTCAACAGCAAGAAAGTAATGCAGGAATATGGCTAAACAAGTATTGAAAGACTAAAAAAGTCAAAGAAATATCAACTTCAGGGAACAAGTACCAAACCCCAGACCTGGAAGAACAAAAATATAAGATTAGACTCATCAAAACTAAAGGAAGACAACCAGCAAGATAGGAGCAGAGTAAGGAGCTCAGAGAATGAGCTCCTGCTATGGGGCAGTTGTTGATCACCCAGAGCTATCTAGAGCACTTGTTTTGGGGCTCCAGGAGACCAGAAGTGCATCCTACAACATTCTTGAAAAAATGGAAGGAAGAGACTGCCCATCTGCACAGAAGATTCATAAGTAGAGCACTCCACACCACAGAAGCTAGTGCCCATTCTTCACAGGAGGCACAAGCCACCTCGGGAGCTGTTCTGTGGCTGAAATTGAAAGCTCCACTTCCAAAATGGGGGAGGAAGAGATGGTTGGGCACCAATTTCAGCTACTGATTAGTAAATTTGGTGAGCTAAAGTATAATCCTAAGAAAAACTAAAGTTTGAACCCATCCAAGTAAAAAAGAGGCCTGTAGCCACTATCTTAACTCCATGTCTGACACGAGGGGAACTGGGGCTGACTGAAAATCACAGTGCTGGTAGGGACCACCTTCTTTCTATTTAGATCAGATTGCCACTCTAATCTAAGCCCCAGGCCTACCTCAGGGAGGGAGGAAGCTCGGGGAAGCTGCACCAGCCTCTCTGGGAAAACACAGGCCATGCCATGGAGGCTGGCAATCATACTACTTTGGCAGCCCAAGGCACCCCTGGAACTATTCTGTGGCAGGAATTGGAAGCTCTATTTCCCCAAAACAGGGGAGGAAGAGATGGTTGGCCACTGATTTCAGCTACTGAAAAGTAAATTCAGGTGGCTAAAGTATAGCCCTAAGACAGCTAAAGTTTTAGCCTGTCCAAGTCAGTAGGAGGCTGGTAGCCACCATTTTGACTCCAGGCCCTGAATATGGGGAAGCCATACTGACTGAAAATCACAGTGATGGTAGAGACTGCTTTCTTTCACCCAGATTGGCCTGCAGACCTGGCCTAGTCTTTAGCCCCAACTCTATTAGGGAGGAAGCTGACAAGCCCTACACTAGCCTATCCATGAAACTGCAGGTACATTTACTACCAGGGCAACTATAGACATCTTGGACATGCACTGCATAGATTGCTGCCCACAAACAGCACCTATATCCCTGCCCCAGGCAGGGGAGAAAGGGATGTGAAACTTCATCCATCTCTCTGGACAGCTGCAGTCTAGGCATACATGAGTTGGATTATTCCACACAGCTGTGGTTCTGTCCCTACCCCTGACAAAGGAGAAAGTTGGGAGAAGCTTCATTGATCCTATGGACAATGAGGGTAGCTTAAGCCTCACAGGTTATAGCATGTACTATATCCTTAGCTCATACTATACACCCAGCAAGGGAGAAGGGAAGAAAGCCCAAAATTAAGAAAAAATGGTGCCCAGAATAAATACTCTAGCAAGCCAGATGCCAAGACACCAACAAAAAATTACAATCCATACCAAGAAATCTGAAGATATAGCCCAGTTAAAAGAACAAGATCAGCCTCCAGATGACATAAAGGAGTTGAGACAACTAATAATAGATGTTCAAACAAATCTCCTTAGTAAATACAATGAGATGGTTAAAGAATTTGATATTAAGAAACATTGGATAAGGACAAAGAAGAATTTGAAAGGACACATAGAAAAATAGCAGATCTTATGGGAATGAAAGGCACAATAAATGAAATTAAAAATACCCTGGAATCATATATTAGCAGATTTGAGGAGGCAGGAGAAAGGATTGGTGAGCTTGAAGAAATGGCCTTTGAAAGTGAACATACCAAAGAACAGATGAAGAAAAGATTGGAAAATCTTGAACAAGGTCTCAGGGAGCTGAAGGACAGCAAGAGACATGCAAACATATATGTCTCAGGTGTCCCAAAAGGATAAGAGAAAGGAAAAGGGGAAGAAGGAATATTTGAAGAAATAATGGAAAAAATTGCCAAACCCAATTGAAGGACATAGATAACCACGTCCAAGAAGCACAACATACTCCCATCCAAAAAAATCTGGCTAGCCAAACTCCAAGAGACATATTAGTCAGAATGTCAAATGTCAAAGACAAAGAGAATTCTGAGAGCAGCAAAAGAAAAGCAATGTATAATGTATAAGAGATACCCAAAAAGATTAACTGCAGATTTCTCACCAGAAACCATGGAGGCAATAAGACAGTGGTATGATATATTTAAGATATTACAAAGTAAAAACTTCCAGCCAAGAATTTTATATCTGGTAAGATTGTCTTTCAAAAATGAGGGTGAGTCTTGAATACTCACAGATAAACAGAAACTGAGAGGCTGTAACCAAGACACCTGATTTGAAGGAAATACTAAAAGATGTGCTACATCCTAGAAAGAAAAGACAAGATAGAGAGGACTGGAAGAGAGTCTAGAAAAGTATATTGTATCAATAAAAGTACTAAAACTGTCAAAAGAGTGGTGATAATAAAATAGGACTGATAAAACCCAAATATTCAGGAATAAACTTAACCAATGATTTAAAGAACTTGTATACAGAAAACTACAATTCACTGTTAAAAGAAATTTTAAAAAGACCTAAATAATTGGAAAAACATTCAATGCTCATGGATTGAATCACTAAATATCATTAAGATGTCAATTCTACACAAATTGATATACTGATTCAATGCAATCCCAATAAAAATTCCACCAGTATTTTTTAAACAAATGGAAAACATGATTATGAAAATTATTTGGAAGGGTAAAGGGTTCTTAATAGCTAGAAACATCTTTAAAAGGAAAAGCGAAGTTGGAAGACTCTCATTTCCAGACCTTAATTCATATTACATAGCTACAGTGATAAAAACAGCATGGTAGTGTCATAAAGAGAGACACATAGACGAATGGAAGTGGACTGATGGTGAAAAAACAGACCCTCACATCTATTGTTAAGTGATTTTTGACAAGCCTGTCAAACTCACCCAGCTCAGGCAGAGCATTCCATTCAACAAACAGTGCTGAAAAAATTGGATATCCATAGCAGAGAAAGGAAAGAGGATCCCTATCTCACACCCTATCCAAAAATTAACTCAAAATGAATCAAATACCTAAATATAAAAGCAAGAACCATGAAGCTTTGAGAGAAAATGTAGGAAAATATCTCCAATACCTGGTGGTAGGTAGAGGATTCTTAAAGGAGATAAGAGGAGGACTGAGATGGACTACTGATATTTAATGTATGTAGAAGTTTTAATTAGCTTTACTGTAAAAGTGTAGAGATGTACAGAGATGATAGTAACACATTATATTGAGCAACAGCTGTTTTATAAATGGGAATGTGGCTGAAAATTGTAGCCTAGGGAAGTAAATAACAATTGACAGAAAGCTAGAGAGTCATCTAGGGACTGAATAGCACAGTAAACCCAGAGGTGGGTGAGAATAATGGTTGATGGTACAGATGCAAGAGTGTCCTTTGTGATCTGGAGTAGATGGACATCAGTATTGAAGGGTGGTGGGAATGTGGAGAAGCATGGGAAAAATTTAACTGCAGTGACCTATGGAGTGTGGTTAACAGTAATAATGTAATATTCTTGCATCTATGCCAAAGACATACTGTGTTGATAATGGGGGAGTACAGAAAATGTGTACCAAATATACACTGTGGACCTGGTGATGATCGGATGATATTATCTAATAATCCATAACAAATGTTTCACCATGGTGTGGTGTGTTGATGAGGGAGTGTTGTTTGGGAATTCTGGACATGTGTCTGATTGTTTTGTAAGTTTACAACTTCTGTCATAAAAACATTTAAAAATAGTAATAGTGTGGGTTGGGGAAAAATACACCAAATGTAAGATAAGGAGTATAATTAGTAGAAAGATTTTGACAATATTCTTTCATAATTTATAACAAATGTCTCACAGTAACACAAGGTGTTGGTGGAAGTTTGATTAAGGGGACCCCTGTATAATGTTATGAATGTTTGCTTTGTAAGTTCACCACTTTTACTATGTACTTATTGTTTATGTATGTTCATGTAAAATGATATAAAAATAATAATAATAGTGTGGGTTGGGAGAAAACACTTTGGTTAGTAGCAATATTTTGAGGATGCTGTTTAATCATTAGTTAAAATTTTTAACAACAATGCAAGGTATTGGTGGTCGGGTGAGGTATGAGAGCCCTGTATGATGTTACGTATGTTTGTTTTACAAGTTCACAACAAATACTATACATTATTGTTTATGTATGTTCATGTACGAGTGATTTACTTCAATAAATTTAAAAAAATAAAAAACTAAAGGTAATATTTTGTGCTTCAATGGAAAATTATGTAATAGTTAATATCATGTTTTTCCTCACTGTCTAATTCTAGCCTTTCAATGCCTTTGAATTCTGTAAATTGTAGATAAATCCTAGCAAGGCAAAAACCAAAAATTGGGTATAAACCTGAAAATTCTATTAAGTGCAGGTACCATTGACTTCCTTCCCCTAATATGGAAGATGACTATTTGGCCACATTTGCAATTCATTTAAATATTACTGATTAATGATCATTTGATCTCTATGGATTCTCCTTTGAACTCTTGCCAAAAAGGTTTATGATATTTTTAAGTCATTCAGAATAGAACTCTCTTGGATAAAAGAGAGGCCTCTGAAGGGGAAATAAATCTTGTTTTATGGGAGTAATCTACTTAAATCCCTGCAGACTTCTCTGAGACTTTCAATATTACCAAAGAGACCAGGAAAGTAGACAAGTAAAAGAAAACAAAGGTGCAGTTATCCGTTAAAACTTTCAAGGAAATGAAAACGTTCTATATGCACTATCCAAAGGGACAGCTGTTAAGCAAGTTTCATTATTGAACACTTGAATTATAAATTATCTGATAGAATAAATAAATTTTTAATTTAACTTAATTTTAATTAATTTAAATTGCAGTCACTAACTCCTGCCATATTGGACAGCAAAGATAGAGTGCCATTTTTAAATACAATAAGTAATATAAAAATTCTGCAACCCTTTTTCAAGGATAAACTGTGGCTCATGGTAATGATTAACATAATCTCAAATAATACAATAAATAATATTGTAATAATTAATAAATAATTAATAATTAATAAATAATAATAATGTAATAATAAATAGTACAATAACTGGTGAAAGTGTTTCTGTATTCAATTATCAACGTTGCTGCCATGTTGCTTTGATTTGGAGAAAGTGGTCAAATATTATGACATCAAGAAGGTGGCGGAGCAGGCATCATATGGCTCCTGGAATGGCATCCTGGTTTACACTGAGGATCAGGTTGTCTCCTGGGACTTTAACAGTGACATGCATTCTTCCAATTTTGATGCCCTCAGCAAACACTTTGTCAACCTCATTTCCTGGTATAACAATGAATTAGGCTATAGCAACAGGGTGGTGAACCTTAGGGTCCACATGACCTCCAAGGAGTAAGAGCCACCTGGACCTGCAGCCCCAGCAACATCATGAAAGGAAGAGAGAAGTAGTCAGCTGCTGGGGAGTCCTAGCCCAATTTGATGCCTCAAAACTGAGAATCGCCCATCCTCCACAGCTTCCATACCAGAAGCCCTGAAGAAGGGGAAGGGCTCAAAGGTCCTTACCTTGTCATGTACCATCATTAAATACACTACAACCAGCCAAAAAATAATAATAATTAGCAGAATTCATGAAGGAGCCCAGAAAATTGAAATAAGGAGAAAAATTTATAAATACCTCGGTACCTCAGGTAACACTACCTATACACCTTGGTGCTTAAAAGTAGATAGTTTCACAATGAAAGGGAATTTATATTCAGCTATTTGCCCTTATGTTCTGTTACTGCTTTTATTATTGTGATCAAGTAATTTTTTAAAAATGTTAGTAAGTAAAATAATATACCAAAACAAGAGAAAAAAGCTGGTAATTTCTCTATACTACTTATCCGAAAATTGTTAATTAAACTTCACTTGGTGGCTATTTTTAAATTTTGATAATTTGTGTTTGGTATAATTAAGTCATATTTTAATAGAATCCAAAGAAAAGTGCTAGAGTAAAACCTAGCTGGAGGCAGATATTTAATTTATATGAAGATGACACTTTAGAAAAATATCTTTAGATAATTTAAATAGGTATAGCTTTTTAGGTATTAGTGTGTATAATATACAAAAATTGGCAAACTTCAAACCAATAGTATTTCACAAAATGGAATGTGAATTTTACATATTAATACATAAATGTCTCATACAGAATTTAAAGGAGGGAAAAATAATTTCCAAAGGGAAAAATGAGCAAAGTGATTAGACTGAAAATTTACAAATTAAATCTTACACATGGAATATAAAATGGAAAAATTAAATTTAGTAAAATGATGTGATAATTCATCAATAATTTTCCCATAAGAACAGAAAAAATAATTGTAAACATAGTTATTTTAAGGCTTGTTAAAAGACAGTAAGACAGGTGTCCTGTTACTCTGCTGATAGTAGTGGGAATTGATGTTATATTCTAGGAGTTACACACTTTACTATAACAGTCAATTTAATGAATCATATTTATTGGCCTGAAGTTGTATTTTCAAGTATCATTTTAAAAGTCATCATAAATATAAACAAAATCACATGTAATAATAATCAATTGAATACACATTGGTCACCAAAAAGAAGATACAAATAATGTGAGTTACTGTAGGTAATAGGAAAATTTGAGCTGGAATAGAAATAGAATTAACAATTAACAGTGAAGTGAGCTTATAATTAAGTGGGGACATGAAGAATCTATTCTTAAAGTGTAGAAGATTAAAAAAAGACAGAAGAGGAGAAGAATAACCAAGAGAAAGAGGAAAAGGAAAAATAAAGTCAAGGATAAAAAATAGGGATGAAGGAAGGAATTACAGAATAAAAAGGGAAAAAGGGACAGAGAAGAAAATGAAGTCACAGAAATTTGTGGTAGGATACTGTATTTGGAAAAAGAGAACTAGTGTCATAAATATGTGGAGAGGAAACATGTTCAGAATTATTTCAGGACTGCCATAGACTGTGATTACATATAACAAACAAACAATTCCTGATGATTTTCTATTCCTAATCTTGATATTAATAAAATGTTGTCTCACCAACTTTATACATTCTTAAATCTATAATGACCAGAAGTCACTACAATTTGACAAATCCTGTAATGGTTCTGCTCTGAACTCAACAAGTAAATATTTATTTAACATAGACCAGCAGAACTCTTAAAGACAAGTTATGAATATATATGCTTCCCCATTTTAACTACAGATGCCCTAAAAAGAAAATGTACTTCCAGAAATAAAAGTTTAAATGTGCTATTATTATGACAAACCTAAAAATTTAGGAGACTGAAAAGTATCTGGAAACACTGACAGTGATTGTAAAACAGATAATTTGCTCCCAAACAGAACATGATAATAGGAAATTGTTACTGGAAAGAGAAACATTGAGTCCAGTATTTCCTAGCTACTCATTTACTTCACATAAAATAAATTAATAAAATCTGTACCTGGAATACTCTTAAACATAACACATTGTTAAATTCTGTTGATTAGAAATAGGATAATAGACATTTCTCTTTATTTTGAAAATTTATTCAAATTAATTAAAACAAAATATCAAAAATCAAGAAATCATTTTGCAAATTTTATCACTTTCACTTTTCCTAATGCTGTCTGCATGGCCTTGTGTCTCAGTCTGTAGCTGAGAGGATTTGGGGTGGGGGGGTAACGCTGTGTAAACCACACATATCAACAATTCCAGTGAAGAAGATTTCAATTTTTTTTGCCAGATAGGTAGAACACCCAGAAAACAGGAACAGCATCACAACAGTGAGGGCGGGACAGGCAGGTTGAAAAAGTTTTTTGTCTTTCTTTTACATATGGAATTCTTAGATCAGTGGCAAAAATGTGAATACAAGAAACAACCATTAAAAAGAAACACACAAACACAAAATAACCACTGAGAAAAATAAATGCATTTTCTAAAATATGCTTTCCATAACAAGAAAGTGTAAGCAGTGATGGAATATCACAGAACTGATGGACTAAGTTGGACCCACAGAAACTGACAGAGAATGTACCTGCTACATGAGTGGAGCCATAGAAAAAATCACTGAGCCATGATGCTGCCGCCATCTGCACACAGGAACCTCTTTGCATGACACCCTTATAATGCAGAGTACGGCAGATGGCAGTATAGTGGTCATAGTCATCACCATAAGGAGGGAAAATTCTGTGCCAGAGGAAAATACAAGAAAAACTTGGATGGCACATCCTATGAAGGAGATGGAATGACTGTTCATCAGAGAATCCATGATGAATTTAGGGACAGTGGCAGAGATATTCAGGAAGAAATACATGGGAAGTTGGAGATGCTGGTCAATGGTGGTGGCAATGATAATGAGGAGGTTCCCCATCACTGCTGCCAGGTAAATGAGGAAGAAGAATGTGGCATACAGTCTCTGTAGCAACTAGTCATCAGGGAATCCCATGAGCATGAATTTCATTATGATAGTTATGTTGATAAATTTCTCAGGCATGCTGATTCTTCAGAGTGAAAATAGAAAAAATCAAACACAACATTCTTATTCAGAGCCCTCTGCCTGTTCTCTTCTGCTAGTGCCTTAATGCTTTTCTGATATGAATGGTGTAATTAGAGATATCAGTCTGCTATGGAGAAATTCTAAAATGTGAAATTGATTTCCTTTTAAAATGTATAGAGTGAATAAAAATAATAATATTAACATTAATAAATCTGCCTGTGAGCTGGGCATGAACACAGAAGTGCTAAGTCACTTACTGTGCCTTTGGACTCTGGAAGGCAGAAGTAATGGTTTTGGAGCATATTCTGAATATCCAAGAGTTAAATTTCTTTACCAAATGATCAACAAAATATGTTCTTTTTCATATAAATTTTTCTTTTCTTTCTTTCTTAAACAAATCCTTAGATATTTGTGGACTGTTCTTGGCCCCCAGCAGAAAACTTTTCAATAGGGAAATGCCCTGTACTTTCCAGAGCTGTGTAAAATATTGCAGGGAAACTAGATGGCAAAATAAAGAAAATAAGTATTGGTGTATCATTAGGCAAATCCATATTTAAAATCCCTATAAGTGTGTGTGGTGCTGTGTAAATATGTGTGCACATGTAAGCATTTGTACAAATTTATACAAGTAGGCAATTTTAAATGAATTATATGTGTATGTGTGTGCTTATATTTGAGAGTGCCATTGGAAAACTTTCTGTATATCATATCTAATCCCTCTCTTCACTCCCCTGAAAAGGATAGGGGGCCTTGTCCTCCAGGAGCTACAATGTTGGAATTAGTAATTCAATTGCTGAGTGAAAATATCAGAATAAGAAGATCAGAACCTGATCCAAATTTTGATGGCTTGTACAGGGAAAATGTGATCTATCTAGTCTATGTAAAAATAAAGAGAAATCAGAATATATCAGCTTGTCAGATATTGACTTGGCAAAATATATTGAACTGAATTGATATGAAAATATTCCTAACTATTCAAACATGAAGTTATCTTTGAATATCTCATCATCCTTATTTTGAGAATGGAGCAGATGGAACAAACCAACCTACACAATAAATTTTTAAATATAGCATATTTTTTCCTAGTCTTCTGCTTTCATTTGGGCTAACAGCATGTGAGAAGCCCAGGGTGAAAGGAAGCTATCACTCATAATAAACAGAAACTGTCTCACCATAGAGAAATCAGCAGTCTCTGAATTCAGTATCTCCCTTAAGTGTTTTCTTTATGCAGTGTAGAACTGGAAGCTGAGATTAGAATAATACTATCCATTTTCACACTCACAAAGTGGCCCCTCTTCAGAAATTGGGTCTGGGTGAAGAGGGTTGTATCATAATTGTTTGCATTCAGGAACTGGGTCAGTGAAAACGGTGCCACAGATGAGAAAGAAAGAGACAAAGAGAAGAAAAAACTGGAATCAGGGGACCCTCTGTCTGATATGGAGAGAAGAGCCCAGCCACCTCACAAAGTGTGGCTTTTATTTCAGCTTTAGAACAAAGAAAATACATGTGAGCATGTGCAAGGGTAATAGGTACTTGACAGTTACATCTTACTGAAATCAGCAAGTCTTAAAGGTCAATGGCTCAGTTCTTTGTTATATTTCTGCAATTCACAGGTGTTATTTCAGGTTGTTTCCCCACCCAGCTCCTATTAGCATGAGACTGGAGGGCTTGTTTATTACATTCCAAGATGACCTTTCTGTCAGTAGTCATGGCCTTTAATTGAAACTCCATCACATAATTCTTGTGTGCTTTCTAGACACCAATTCAGAATCAAACTGCATTTTCTCTCTTAAGTGTTTAGATCTAAAAGATCCTAAGATATATGTATTTCCTGGAGTTCCCTAATGGCTAATTAAACTGGGACCCAACTTGTCACAAATAGAGTCCAGTGGCTTGTTTTCCTGTGAGACCAGGGACAACTGGGATTTTGAAGCCAATGGAGCCCATATTTTCAATCCAGTGCTGTGATGGCTAAATTTGTGTGTAGCCTATGTGATGGTATCCACTTTGTTTGACCAAACAAGCACTAGCCTGATTTTTACTGTGAGGATATTTTTTGGACTTAAATTATCAGTAAGTTGACTTCATCTATGGCTAATTACATCTACATTCAATTGAGAGATGTCTCAAATAATCAGTTGAAGCCCTTAAAAGGAGACGTGATGATTTCATCAATTCAGCCAGGCAGATTTTCCTGGGAAGTTCATCAAAAACCTTCATCAGACTTCCCAGCTTTGGTGTCCCCTACAGAATTTGGACTTGCCTATTCCCAAAGCCATATGAGCCAATTTTTATTAAAAATTTTTCATAATACACACACACACACACATATACATCCTATCAATTTAGTTTCGCTACAAAGAGAACACTGACTAATACATGCACCATGTTTCATACATAGGATTTATGTGAATCATATTAAATAAGTAGGAACCATATTCAGGTGCTTTTCTTATTTGGATAGTAAATTATTACTGCCATTGTGTTATGAACTCTTTCATGATCTGAATTTAGATACTGGTATGACCTAAATTCAGTAATTTATACATATGACAGTGCTTTAGTTATCACTTTTTCCCTTTTTATACATAAACTTATATTAAAATACTCTCTATGAAAATGATTTAAAAGTTAAATATAAAACATAATAGGGGAGCTTATGTGGCTCAGTGTTTGAGCACCGTTTTTCCACATATGAGGTAATGGGTTAAATCTCCAGGACCAGTACCTAAAAATTAAAATAAAAACACAGAATAAATGTGTAATATATATGCCCATAATAACTATAATTATATTGCATTGCAATGGTCAAATATAACCCATTCAAAGGTAGAAATTTTCAGAGTTGATTTTTTTTTAAAGATGCTTGTGATTTAAAAAAAAATCATTTCAAATATAATGCTATAGGTAGGTTAAAAAGTAAAAGTAAGAAAATGATACTATGTAAACCCTAATTTTAAAATGCTGGAGTTGTTTTATTATTACCACAAATAAACTAACAAGAATAAAGGATGCAAGACATGATAAAAATGATCAATATACTAAAAATCATAATCTTAGATGAGAGCTGAAAAACATAAGAAGTAAAAAGTATCAGAATTAAAAGTGGAAATAAACAAATCCCCAATTACAGTAAGAGCTTTCAATACTCCTTTCTCAGTAATTGTAAGTAGGAAAAATATCAAGGAGGATATAGAAAATCTGAACAATGCCATCAACTAACTGTATCTAACTGGCATTACTAAAACTTTCAACCCAAGAACAGCAGAAATCACATTCCTCCCCAGGATGATAATTCAATATTTTTTTGGTTATTGTGTGGGTCTCCACTCAACAAGACAACACCCCATGGTGACTTGAACACATTCATATTCCATAGAAGCATGCTACAGGTCCACCCCTTCCCACACATATCCCCACCACTGATACCCTGTACCAGTGATCCTCCCCTGACAATGCTGTGACCATTCCCCAATCCAATACTACTCCAAAAACAAAGATAAAAATAAATTAAAATAATAATAATAATAATAAATAAAATACAAAAAAAAATGTTTTGCTTTGGGTCTTTACCAACATTAAATCTGTTGCTTTTATGTACAGTGACCATTTCTTCTGTGTGTTACCCCAGTGCCTTATTTTTTCCCTTCATTTTCAAAGAAATTTTAGATTACAGGAAAGTCACATAGAAAATATAGGGAATTCCCATATATGCCACCCCTCCCCCTATCATATTTTTCCCTATTAATATTATCTTACATGATTATGGTATGTTTGTTACAATTGGTGAGCAAATATTGAAGCATTGCTACTAAACATGGTGAACATTTTTTTTTTTGCACCATACACTTTTATAGGTTTGATAAAATGTATAATGTCCTGTATTTGTAATTGTAAGATATTGCAATATAATTTCAATGCCTTAAAAATGCCCTGTGTTCCACCTATTATTCCCTTTCCTTCAGAACCTATGGTAACCACTAAGTTTCAATGTTTGAAGAATAACATTCACAGAAAAACATGCATTAATATTGAGGGCTTGACATATTGGTCTGTTTTCTTTTATTAGGCACTGCCTTTGTTTTCCAGATATACTTGCATCTCTAATTGAGAAAATAGCAAGACTCCCCAGAATGGGAGTTTATTTTCTTGTTTATTGTCTGGGTCTCCACCAACTTAGATAAATGATATGACAAGATCAACACTTTCTTATTCCATAGAAGCATGCCCTAGGTGCAACCTATATGATGTATCTCCCCACCCACATTACCCACACCTGGAACCCTCTCCTGAAATATTTGCCAAAATAACATTCCCACCATTGTAGTTTTAGCCACAGACTTACAAATACCCAGATTTCACTGTTTCTTCTTCCAGCCCTCCCCCTAGTTCCATAGTTAATCCAACCCAACCCACCACCCTACTCATCCTCACATTATAGCACCATTGCCCTCACTTACATCCCTGCACACTGTCACCCCTAACTACTACCACACCATCCCCTTCCACTTTGTCACAGGTTTTTCCCATATTGAGAATTGGCTCAACACATTCTAGTCCCATTCTGTCTCCTTTTAAACTATCTTCCAATTTCTTGCTTAGGTCACATCAGAGAGTTCATGTAATATTTTCCTCAATGACTGGCATATGTCATTTGGATGCCTTTTGTATCTTTTTCTTGCCTAAGTGCTCAAGCAAGTACTTCTTACACAATATTAAATAGGAGCAGTGACAGTGGGCATCATTCTTTTGTTCCAGCTCATAGAGGGAAACGTTTTAGGATTTCATCATTAACTATGATGTTATCTGTGGGTTTTTCATGTATAACCTTTGTCTTGTTGAGGCAGTTTCTTTCTATTCCTATCTTTTGAAGTGTTTTTTATCAGGAAAGGGTGCTGTATTTTGTCAATTGCTTTTTCTGCATCTATGGATATCATCATATGATTTTTTTCCTTCAATCTGTTTATGTGGAGTATTGCATTGATTAATTTCTTTATGTTGAACCATCTTTGCATAGTAAGAATGAAACCCACTTGGTCATTCTGTATAATTCATTTGCTCTGTTGTTGACTATGATTAGTAAGTATTTTTTTGAGGATTTTAGCATCTAGGTTCATTAGAGAGATTGGTCAATAGTTTTCCTTTTTCCTGTCATCTATATTTGGCTTTGGTATTAGGGTAATGTTGTCATCATAGAATGAGTTAAGCAATGGTCCCTCCACTTCTTCTATTTTTTGGAAGAGTTCATGCAGGATTGGTGTTAGTTCTTTCTGAAGTGTTTGGTAGAATTCACCTGTGAATCTGTCTGGTACCGGTCTCTTCTTAGTTGTTAGGTGTTTGATGGCTAATTCAATCTCATTACTTGTGGTTGGTAGGTTGTGTTCTCCAATTTCTTCTTTCATCATTGTAGGCTGTTTGTGTTTCTAGGAATTTGTCCATGTCCTCTAAGTTATCCGTGTTGACATACAAGTTATCAAAGTATCCTCTTATGATCCCCTTTATTTCTATCAAGTCAGTGGTGATATCCCCTTCCTCATTTCTTATTTTATGTGTTTGCATCTTCTTTCTTTTTTCCTTGAGTCTAGCTAAGTGTGTGTCAATTTTATTAATATTTCTTAAAGAGCTAGCTTTTAGTTTTTAAAAAATATTTTTAGTGTTTTTGATTTTCAATTTTATTTAGCTTTACTCTAAACTTTGTTGTTTCCTTCTTTCTACTTGCTTTTGAGATAGTTTGTTCTTTTTCTAATTCATCCAGGTATGCAGTTAGGTCTTTGATGTCAGCCCTTTATTTTATTTTAACATAAGCATTTATGGCTATGAATTTCCCTCTCAGTACAGTTTTTATTGTATTCCATAGGTTTTCATACATTTTATTGTCATTTTCATTCAATTCAAGGTAGTTACTGATTTTTTTTGCAATTTCATGCTTTACCCACAGATTTTCTAAGAATTTGTTATTTAACTTCCATACCTTTGCACCTAATAAGTTTCTCTGCACCTTACTGACTTCCAGCTTAATTCCATTGTGGTCCAAGAATTTACATTTTATAATTTCAATCTTTCTGAAGTCATTCAGAATTGTTCTATGATCTAGCATATGGTGAATCCTGGAGAATGATCCATGTACACGCAAGAAAAATGTATATCCCCCTGCATTTGGGTGTAATATTATATATATATCTATTAGATCCAGAGCATCTAATGTATTATTCAAGGTCTTTGTTTCTTTATTGATTCTTTGTCTAGATGTTCTGTCTAATGGCAATAATAATGCATTAAAGTTTCCCAGTATAATTGTAGAGACATCTATTTCTCCACTTAATTTTTTCAATGTTTGCCTCATCTATTTTGAGACAACCTGGTTAGGTGCATAAAGGTTTATGATTGTTTTTCTTCTTCATTGAATAACCCTTTTATTAATATATACTGTCTTTCTTTATCTTTTACAATAAATTTGCATTTAAAGTCTAAGGTGACTTTCTTGTAGACAGCATATTGATGAGTCATATTTCCTAATCCATTGTGCTAATCTGCCTCTCTTGATTGGAGAATTTAAGCCACTATCATTCAATATTATTACTTTCAAAGAATTACTTACATTAGACCTATTTTCTTTAGGTATATATATGCCATATGTGCTTTTTATTTCTGTTTTTATCTTGTTAGTTATTCTTACAGTCCCCTCACACTTGCTCTCTCATGTTTTTTCCTTTCAATGTACAGAACTCCCTTTACTATATCTTGAACTGCATGTTTCTTATTGACAAACTCTCTTAATTTCTGTTTATCTGTGAATATTTTGAACACTCCCTCATTTTTAAATGCAAGCTTTGCTCAACAGAGAATTCTTGACTGGAAGTTTTGTTTTTTTCTTTTAGCAACTTAACTATGTCATATTACTGCCTTTTTGCCTCCATGGTTTCATATGAGAAATCAGCACTTAATCTTATCAAGTTTCCCTTGTATGTGATGTATATCTTTTCTCTTGCTGCTTTCAATATTCTCTTTTAGTCTTGAGCATTGGACTACTTGACAAGTATATTTCTTGGGGTAGGCCTGTTAGACCCCTTTCAATTTCCCAAAAGAGTTGGGAAATTTTCAACCATTATTTCCTCCAACATTTCTTCTGCTCCATTTCTCTTCTCTTCTACCTCTTGGATGCCTATAATGCCTATGTTTGTGTTTTTGTGTTGTCATTCAAATCCCCAAGTCCCTGCTGGATTTTTTCTGTCTTTTTATCTATCTTTTCTACTATCTGTCTGATTTCAGTGGTACTGTCTTCCACTTCATTGAATCTTTCTTCTGCCTGTTTAAATCTGCTCTTCTGTGCTTCCAGTGTATTTTTGATTTGTTGCATTGTATCAATCATCACCATCATATCCGTATTCTTTTTATGTATGTTTACAATTTCTTCAGTATTTTCTCCCAGTGTCTTAATATACTTAATCTCTTCCTTCATTAACTTGATTCATGATAGTTGTGTGGATATCTGTGATTCATTATTCCATGTTTTGCATCTCCTCCTGATTTATACTTTGTTTTTTAGACTGGGCCATGTCATCCTGTTTCTTATTATGGCTTGAAATCTTTTTGTTAGTTTCCAAGTGTCTGTTTTTCTTGATGGGTTTATTTGGTTGGTTACCATCTCTTTCTATTCTAGGGTTGTCTTTTGCTGTTTTTGCGTGCTTGGTAAGGTTTCACTTTGACAGTTCACTCCTCTTATTCTAAATCCTTGTTGTTGTATATGTTACTTTGGAAAAAAATTAGGAACAGAGAAAAGGAAAGAGATAGGAAGAGAAAAAGAAAATTGTAGGTATAATAAAAAAGGTAGAAGATGACTGTAGAAGCCCTAGGAAAATAAATAATTAACATGAGTAAAAAATCATAAGAAGTATAGAGGAATAAGAATAAAAATTTGGAACAGAAACAATAAAAAGTAAAATGAAATATTGAAAAATATTTAGAATGAATTAAAAGTCTGAAATGATGCAAAGAGAGGAAGAAGTGTCAGACTCTGCTACTTACATTGACACCATTTTCCCAGAACTCTTTCCTGAACTTTTTTAGCCATTTGTATGTCTTCTTTGGTGCATTGTCTATTCAAATCTCTGACCTATATTTAAATAGGTTGCTTTCCTTTTTATTTTTGACATGTAGGATTTCTTTATATATGCTGGATATTAGGCCCTTACCAGATATATGGTTACCAATATTTCCTCCCATTGAGAAAGCTGCCTTTTCACTTTTTTGACAAACACCTTTAAGTGTAAAAATTTTTAATTTTGGGGAGGTCCCATTCATCTACTTTTTCTTTCTTTGCTTGTGCTTTGGCTGTAAAGTTTATGAAACCATTTCTTACTACAATATCTTTTAGATGCATCCCTACATTATCTTCTGGGAACCTTATGGTCTTTACTCTTTTATTTAGGTTTTTGATCCATCTTTAGTTATTTTTTGTACAGGGCATGAGATGGTAATCTTCTCTCATTCTTTTAGCTATGGATATCCATTTTCCTAACACCATTTGTTGAAGAGGCCATTCTGACCCAGTTGAGTAGGCTTGGTGGCTTTATCAAATAACAGTTGAAATTATATGTAAGGAAGGATATCAGAAATCTCAATTCAGTCAGTATTTCTACCCTTTTGGCAATAATATACTGTTTTGAACAATGTAGCTTTGTTGTGTGCTTTAAAGTCAATAGTGTGATTCCTCCTGTTCTGTTTATCTTTTTCAATAAGTTTTTGCCTATTCAGGGCTCTTTGCTGTTCCAAATAAATTTCATAATTAGCTTTTCCAATTCAGTATAAAGCGCTGTTGTAAATTTTATTTATATTGCATTAAAAGTGTAAATCAATTTGGCTGGACAGATATTTTAACAATGTTTAGTCTTCCAATCTGTACACATGGAATATTCTTCCACCTTTTTAGGTCTTCTTGAGCTCCTTTAATGAAGTTATATAGTTTTCTATTTACAACTCCTTTACTCCTTTAGTTAACTTTATTTCTAGATATTTGATTCTTTTCTTTGTTGTAGTAAATGGACTATTTTATTGGTTTTCTCCTCAGTATGCTCATTATTTGTGTACAGAAATGCTACTGATTTTGCATATTGATCTTATATCCTGTCATTTTACTGAACATATTAATCATCTTTAGAAACTTTGTTATAAATTTTTCAGAGCTTTATATCTATAGGATAATGTGACCTGCAAATAGTGAAATTTTTACTTCTTCCTTGTCAATTTGGATGAATTTTATTTTATTTTCTTGCCTAAGTGCTTGAGTAAGTACTTCAAACACCATTTTAAATAAGAGCAGTGAGTGTGGGCATCCTATAGCATTTTGCCATTTAATATGATGTCAGCTGTGGGTTTTTCATATATACCCTTTCTCATGGTTGAGGAAGATTCCTTCTGGTCCTATCTTTTGAAATGTTTTATCAAAAAAGGATACTGTATCTTGTCAAATGGATTTTCTGCATCAAAATAGATAACCATATTTTGTTCTTTAAATATGTTAATGTGGAGTACTACTTTGATTATTTTCTTATGTTGAAGCATCCTGGCATACCAGAGATAAAACCACTTGGTCATGGAGTATATTTCATTTGATGTGTTCTTGAATATAATTAGTAAGTATTTTGTTGAGGATTTTATCATCCTGTTTCTTTCGAGAGATTTTTCTGCAGTTTTCCTTTCTCATGGTATATTTATGTGGTTTTAGTATTAGTGTGATGTTGGCATCACAGAATGAGTGAGGCAATGTTCCCTCCACTTTTATTTTTTGGAAGAGTTTAAGTAGGATTGGTGTTAGTTCTTTTGAGAATGACTGGTAGAATTCACCTGTGAAGCCATCTGATAATGAGCGCTTCATACTTTGCATTCATACTTTGGAACTTTTTTATGACTAATTTAATCTTGTTACTTATGATTGGTCTGTTGAGTTGATCAATTTCTTCTTTCATCAATGTACACTGCTTGCGTTTTTCTACATATTTTCAGTGTAAGGTCTAATTAGTTTTGAACCTTACACCCAAAGTTCGAGCAACAAAAGAAAAAAAATAGATTAATGATACCTACTCAAAATTAAACACATTTGCACCTCAAAGGACATTGTCAAAAGGTGGAAATCCAACTAATTCAATGGGAGAAATTATTTGGCAAGCATATATCTCATAAGGGCTTAATATACATCATATATAATGATATCATACAGGTCAATAATAAAAACACATACCACCTGATTAAAAAATGGACAAAAGACTTGAAAAGACAACTGTCTAAGGAAGAAATACAAATGGTGAAGAAACACATGCAAAAATGTTCAACAGCACTAGTGATTAGGGATATGCAAATCAAAACTACAATAAGATGTCATTTCATAACTATTAACCTGGCTGCTACTAATAAGTTGGAAAACTGTAAAGTTTAGAGAGGATATGGAGAGATAGGAATGTTTATTCACTGTTGGTAGGAATGTAGAATGGTACAGCCACTGTGTAGGAATGTTTGGCAGTTCCTAAGGAAGTTGAATATAGACTTGTCATGTGATCTGGCAATACAATTGATAGGTATATACCCAGAAGAAGTGAGAATAGTGAAATGAATAGACATTTGCAAACCGATGTTCATAGTGGTGTTATTCACTATAGCCAAAAGTTGGAAGCAACCCAGGTGTCCATCAACTGATGAATGTGTAAACAAGTTGTGGTGCATAGTAATAATGGAATATTATGCAGCACTAAGAAGAAATGAAGTCATGAAGCCTATGACATCATGGATGAACCTGAGAGACATGTTGAGTGAAGGAAGCCAGGCACAAAAGTATAAATACTGTGTGTTTGCACTATTATGAACTAAATATAGTATTTAAACCCATGGAATTAATAATTAGAACATAAGTCAAAAGAAAATAGAAGGAAGGTAGAGAATTATCCAATTTTTTGCAGAATTAGTTAAAATGTTGTTTGTAAATATTTCAAAATGGTGAGAGCACATCATGGTGTTCGTGATTAGCAGAGCTATTATATGGGTATGAGGGTGATTGAAAGGGAAAGCCTAAGTATATTTTTATTACTAAAAGGAAAGCTAAAAAATGTAACATGGAACTGTATAAAATAGTGACACCTCATTTAAAATATGAATTTGGGAGATATTGCATATATGACTGTTTTTACAAAATATAAATATAAATAAACTAAAGAGAAGGAAACAATAGCAGCTATATATGTAAGGAGAAGCATAGAGAGATTGAGAGGTGATGAGGTTTGTTTGGTTGGTTATATTTTGTTTTTTAGTATTTCTATTATTACTGCTGGAATAATGAAAATGCTCTAAAATTGATTGAAGTGATGAATGCACAACTATGTGCTTATACTAAATAACATTGTATACTTTGGATGGATTTATGCTTTATTAATATGTATCAATAAAATTGATTTGTTAAATTAAAACAGAAAACAAAAATTGGTGGAAAGGATGTGGAGAAATAGGAGCCATCTTTCTCTGTTGGTGGGAATGAAGAAAGGTGCAGCCTCTGTGTAAGGCCGTTTGGTGGTTGTTGGGAGCCCCTACAAAGTAGGGCCCCTGGAAATGTTAATAACAGTCCACAAGGTCACAGATAAACAATTGAGCTGGCATAGCTGCTAAAAATTAACAAACTAATACACTAGGCCAGGCCAGAATGTCCTGAAAATTCTGTTTTGGATAGAATTTCTGCAAAAGTCTTTGTATTCCCTTGTCTGTTATCTAATAAGCTCAACTATGGTCAGTCAGGAACTTCCCGTGCAAAACTGCTGAACCATTATCTGTATCATGCATATAAAAATAAAGCTGAATTCTGTCCAAGTTCCTTGAGGTTGCAGTTCCTCTTGGTCCACCTGACCCGAGCTGTTTATTTCTCTTTGTCTCTTTTGTTTCTTAACTTTCTTTTTAGCCTGCACACCCCCCTTTGTTTTAGGTCCTGTTCTGCTGAGCTGGCCTCAGCAGGTGGTTACTCAGGAAGCTAAACACAGAACTCATGCATGATCTGGCAATCCCTGTAAATGAAATGTATCCAGAAGAACTTAAAGTGATGTGAACAGACATTAGCATACCAATATTCATAATGGCATTATTCACAGTTGTCAAAAGATGGAAATAATACAAGTGTTTGTCAACCAATGAATGGGTAAACCAAAAATGGTATACACATATGATGGAACAATATGCTTCTGTAAGAAGAAATGAAATTGGGACAAATGATAACATGGCTGAAACTTGAGATTTACTTATGCTAAGTGAAATAAGCCAGACAAAAAATGACAAATATTGCAGGGATTTACTAAGTAGTTCTTAATAAAAGAATAAACACATGGAGTTAAAACCTAGACTATAGGTTACTAGGGGATAGGATGAGGACTGAGGAGACATACTGATGCTTAATGGGTGTAGAATTTTTAAATACATTGACTGTAAAATTGTGGAAATGGATAAAGTTGAGAGTAAAACATTGTAGAAAGTATAACTAACATGTCTGGTCTATAAATGGGATTGTGGTTGAAAGGAGGTGCTCTGGGATGTAAATATCAACTGAAATAAAAATAGAGAATAATCTAGGGGCTGAAAAACAGTTAACTCCAAGGTGGATGAGAATTGTGGTTAATAATACAAATTCAAGAATGTTCTTCTATGAACTAGAATTTGTATGTCACTATTAGACTGTAGTAAGAATATCGTGATGCATGGAACAAATACAATTAATTTAACTTAAGGACTACAGTTAATAGCAATATTGTAATACTCTTGCAGCAATGTCAAGGAAGGTAATATATCAAGACTAAGTATCAATAATAGTGGTTAATGGGATTTTTTCTTTTGGACTACGAAAAATGTTCAATGATTTACTGAGTGATGACTGCACAACTCTGTGATGAATGTGAAAGCCACTGAGTTTACACTTTGGATAGAATGTACAAGCCATGGAACTGTATATCACAGTGAGCCATATGGTGGAAGACGGACTATGGTTACCAGTGCAAATATGACTATGCTCCTTCATGAATAGTAACAAATGGATAATAATACTTGGTGTTAACATTAGGGGGTGTATGAAAAAAATGTACCAAGTGTACACTATGGACCATAGATAGTAGTAATAGTCTGATCATATTCTTTCATAATCTGTAATGAATGTTCGACAATGATGTAATGTGTTGTTGAATGGGTGATTTATGAGAATTCTGCATATCACACAGGATTGTTTTGTGAGCTCACAACTTCTCTAATAAAAAATTAATAAATAAACATCTCCATTGTCAGATATTATTAAAACCATATGAGGTTTCTTTTGGTTTATGTTTTATGGCAGGTACCTTTAAATCCTTTTGCTGTCAGCCAATTTCTGTCCTAATATTTGAAGTGAACTAATTGTAAATGGCATATTTATGTTGTTATATTCCCAGAAAGGTATTCTTGATCTTAAGTTCTTGGTACATTTAATATACTCATGAATTCAGTCAAATTTCAATCTACCGTATTCCTCTGAGAATTTTACATATTTTACAAAGATTTTCAAATATGTTTGCCCATTTTATAACATTTTCTTTTTCATTATTGAGTGTTAGATATTCGTTATAATTCAAGGCACAATTCCTTTTTTAGATGTATGTTTTGCAAATCTTTTCTTCCAGTGTTTTCTTTTTCTTTTCTTAACAGTATCTGTTTTTATTTCAAAATTGAATAGTCTTGGTATCTGTTGCTTAATAATAATTCTTGATTTCAGGTGTTGTGTGTCTTCCAACTTGTTTCTCAGTTGAAAATTTTTTTTAGCTTTTTAAATACTTTGCTTTTCTATAAAGAGGTTACAGTCATCTTCTCAATTTGAACAACAAAAGGCTACAGAGATGTTCTGGACATTGCATTACATTCTTTATTGCAAATTTTCTGATGAAAAATTGCCTCTATTCCCTGTCCATTCCCCAAATTTTGCTGAGACACCTTTATAAAAATTTAAACTTCAGGGCATTAGAATAAACTTAGGAATAACTAAGAACAAATATTTCACAAATCTTAAAATAACCCAGAAGAAAAGTCATAACATCAAGGCTATGACAATTTATGTCCAAATGTTGGAAGGGGTCAACAAGGGGAAAAATACTTGTTAAGTTAAATTTTGATATGACAAAAAATATTCTGCAAAAAAAGTCAAAATAAAGGCATTCCAAAACAAACAAAAATTGAGTGAACTCTTCAGAGATATAGAACAGAATGAAGAGTAATAAAGTACACTAGAGCATATGTTGAAAACTCCTCTTTTATTATGTCAGAAGTGGAAATTTCTCAGATAGTCTTATTATCTACCTGGAAACTTATTGAACCACCTGAAATCTTAATCAAAGCACTGAGGAGATTTCCAAAGGTAGTGAGATGGATATTTATATGCTGAGATAGCACATTTAGGTGAAAAAGATATTTTGAAGAAAAAATACAAGATATGAATCATTTATAAATAAGAAACCATGAAGTTGTCAGAAATACATTCATGCTAAAGAGTAAAATTGTAAGCTAATTTTTGAATTACAAAAGAATATTAGTGAGAAATTGTAGATCCTCCTCTTGGGGAAAAAAAGCCTCATTTTCTTAATGATATCAGTTCACCATAATTAGATGATATATGCCATATGAATATAAATTAAAATATAAACTCTAATATATATAGGCTGCTTTTATGTTTAAATGAAGAAATAAAGTCAAATATAATTAATAAATCTCTGATGAATATGAACAATGGTGTGCAATTTCTCTTAGCAATAATAATATACCTTAAATCACCAGTGATTGAGTAGAGTGAATTAAAACACACATAGTTAGAAAGTTTAATGGAAAAGTACATGATTACATATAATGCATCCAATATTAATCAGAATATAATAGCTGATAGCAATTGACTATTTGATTCATGATGTTGGGATGAATACAATTTTCTTATATATACATATATAATATACAACACACATTGCATAACAGACTACCAACAGAAAATGAAAAACTAAGTTTTTTTTCCTTTTTTCTTAATTTTAAGAAATGAGAGTTCTGGGAGAAAACATGGTGAAACCTGTGAGACATTGGCTAAGGAGGATTTTGTGTCTCAGACTTAAAATAAAAAAGACAAAAATAAATGTAAAATTATACAACTAAATAAAAAAAATAATTTTTCAAGGAAAAATAAAGAATTTAAAACTAGCAATTGTGCAAAATATTTGAAACTCAGATTGACCAACAGTTAATTGCTCTTATAAAAATATTGATATTGAAAAGAAAAGCTACAATATAAAAACTGAAAATGAAAAAAAGTATATGAATAAAAATTTTACACATATCAAATACATATAAACTTGACCCTTAAATATATAGGTGAAATACCATATTTATTCATAATGAAAATAATAACTAAAAATATCCAAACACTTCTCACTTATCAGATAGGCAATAGCCAACATTTTGAAAATGATCTCTTTTAATAAATTGCAGAGTAAAAGCCATTCTTTCATGGCTGTTAAATATTAAACATGGCTGCTGGAGTACACATTTTATAGTTCCTCTTGAGGACAATTTTTCAATATGTTTTAAAATATTAATGCATTTTCTCTTCTACTAACAATTAAACATCTGAGATTAATCATATGGTCACATGCACACATATATGCAAAACACATACACACACATACACATTCTTGCTTAAAACATTTATACAAATTTTTTCTTTGTAGGCCTGATTGAAATTTCAGAAATGAAATATTCAGAGTGTTGAATATTGAGTGTACTTTCAAAATGAAAAACATTCAAAACATTCAATAAAAAATAAATGCTCACTTTATCCTCATATGAAACATACTGTAAATTATATATATATATACCCCCATGTATTTCTGAATATTTTTGTTTTATATGGCGTTGATTTTTGAAACATGTGGCAAGGTTCAATTTTAATTACCAAATGAAATTACATGAATTAAATCACATGTAATTATAATAATATAAGATATATGAAATTGTGCTGAACAAAGTTTGAGTGAAATACACCTTATGATTGGAAGAATTTGATTCACAGAACTTTGAGTTTTTCAGTAAGGCCAAGGGAACTTCCTTAAGAAAGATTTGCATAATGGAAGATCCTGAAGGACAAGTACACAACCAGATTTTTGGGTGGGGAGATTGTGTCTGGTGGAATGAGTAGCATATCCAAAGAAGTTCTTAGCAAGGAAAATGGCGAGCATATAATATGACAAATAGTTTGGGGTTTAATGCTGTCAATAATAGGGAGCATGGAGATACGAGAAGTAATACAGAGTCTCTAGGTCAGGATCAGCAGTATAATTTACATTGTTAAAACAATACATTGTTAAAACAATACTATGACAAATAGTTTGGGGTTTAATGCTGTCAATAATAGGGAGCATGGAGATACGAGAAGTAATACAGAGTCTCTAGGTCAGGATCAGCAGTATAATTTACATTGTTAAAACAATACAATTTTTAAGAGGGAAGGCAACAAAATACATTTAATGTTAGAACAGGTTCCCACTGGTTGGGCCATGTAATATGGTTTACAAGATGACCTAAGGAAAAGTGGACAGACCTATCAGGAGATTACTATGGCGTCCAAAATACAGATATGCAAAACTCAGTATGGATCTTGGAGATGGAACTATGTTGAAATAATCCAAAACAATTTGCTAGCAAAAAGAAGCAAGGAATATTGATTGATATGAAAAATGATGGTGTGAGACAACAAGGATTCTAAGGTGTTGATTTTTCCAAGTCATTTGGGTATGAGCCTATTATTTAAGATAGGGTTATTATTATTATCTTTTATTTGGTCTTAAAATAAACTGAGTTTAATTTTGTACATGCTAACTTTCACAGTTAAATTCTGTATTAACAAGAAAATGATTAGTGAAGCAGACAGACATTTTGCGTGGATATTCAGCACAGTCACATTTTAAAGGAACATACGTGAATACAAATTCAATATTCAAAATATAAATAACTGTTTTTTT
>JAQZBX010031761.1:0-26165 GCA_029593785.1 Cabassous unicinctus
GAAAATTCCAGACCAATTTCTGGAAAAATAATATATAATAAATATAGATGCAAAAATCCTCAACAAAATACTTGCAAATTGAATCCAACAGCACATTAAAAGAATTCTACACTGTGATCAAGTGGGTTTTTATCCCAGGTAGATAAGGATGGTTCAACACAAGAAAATCAATCAGTGTAATACACCACATTAACAAATCAAAGGGGAAAAACCACATGATCATCTCAATTGATGCAGAAAAGGCATTTGACAAAATCCAGCAACCTTTCTTGATAAGAACATGTCAAAAATAGGAATTGAAGGAAATTTCCTCAACATGATAAAGGGCATATATTAAAAACCCACAGCTAATATGGTACTCAATGGTTAAAGACTGAAAGCTTTCCCTCTAAGATCGGGAACAAGACAAGGATGTCCACTGTCACCACTGTTACTCAACATTGTGCTAGAAATTCTAGCTAGAGCAGTTAGGCAAGAAAATGAAATAAAAGGCATCCAAATTGGAAAGGTAGAAATAAAGCTTTCACTATTTTCAGATGACATGATCCTATATATAGAAAGTCCTGGGAAAAAATCTACAATAAAGCTACTAAAGCTAATAAATGAGTACAGCAAAGTGGCAGGATAAAAGATCAACAGGCAAAAATCAGTGATGTTTCTTTCTTTCTTTTTTTTTTTAAAGATTTATTTATTTATTTATTTATTTATTTATTTATCCCCCCCCTTGCTGCTTGTGTTTGCTGTGTCCATTCACTGTGTGTTTCTTCTGTGTCTGCTTATCTCCCCCTTGCTGTGAGGTCCTGCTGCATCAGCCTACCGCGCCGCACGGGCCGGCCTGCCCTCACAAGGAGGCCCCGGGAAGCGAACCCGGGGCCTCCCATATGGTAAACGGGAGCTCTATCAGTTGAGCCACACCCGCTTCCCAGTGATGTTTCTATATACTAGTAATGAGCTATGTGTAGAGGAAATCAAGAAAAAATTCCATTTACAATAGGAACTAAAAGAATCAAATATCTAGGAATAAATTTAACCAAGGATGTAAAAGACTTGTACACAGAAAACTACAAAGCATTGTTAAAAGAAATCAAAGAAGACCTAAAGAAATGGAAGGACATTCCATGTTCAAAGATTAGAAGACTGTCATTAAGATGCCAGTTCTACCCAAATTGATTTACAGATTCAACTCAATCCCCATCAAAATTCCAACAATCTACTTTGCAGAAATGAAAAAGCCAATTGTCACATTTATTTGGAAGGGTAGGGGCCCTGAATAGCCAAAAACTTCTTGAAAATGGAGGACTCAAACTTCCAGACTTTAAAGCATATTACAAAGCTTCAATGGTCAAAAAAGCATGGTGTTGTCATAAAGACAGAAAATGTGGACCAATGGAATCAAATTGAGAGTTCAGAAACAGACCCTAACATCTATGAACAAATGATATTTGACAAGGTCACCAAGTCCAATAAATTGGGAAAAAAATAGTCTCTTCAACAAATGGTACTGGGAAAACCAGATATCCATATGCAAAAGAACAAAAAAAAAAAATACTATCTCACACCATATACAAAAACTTACTCAAAATCAATCAAACACCTAAATATAAGAATTACTCCTAGAAGAAAATGTACAGAAGCATCTTCAAGATATTGTGGTAGCTAAAGTTTTCTTAGACTTTACACCCAAAACATAAGCAACAAAATGAAAAATCGATAAATGGGACCAAATCAGAATTAAAAACTTTTGTGCATCAAAGGACTTAATCATGAAAGTGAAAAGACAACCTACTTATGGGAGAAAATATTTGGAAACAACCTATCAAATCAGGATTTAATACCCAGAATATATAAAGAAACCCTACAACTCAACAACAAAAATATAAACAACCCAATTTAACAATGGGCAAAAGACTTGAAAAGACATTTTTCTAAAGAGGAAATACAAATGGCTAAAAAGCACATGAAAAGATGCTCAACATCACGAGCTATTAGGGAAATGCAAAATCAAAACCACAATGAGATATTATTTTACACACACTAGAATGACTACTATTCACCCTGCCAGTGGGCCCTACTTTGGAATTTATGCTCCCTAGTGTGACAGAATTGGACTCATTTGTGGTTTCCCTACACATGGCTCTTCTGTCCCTTCTATTTGAACCAATAGTTAGTACTAGACTTGATAGGTGTATGCCCAAGGGACTTAAATCTCTGGGCTGTCCATTTGCCAGTTGGGCCCTGAATCTCAATGGAGTTGCAACACCTACTGTCCAATTCATTGGACTCACCCAGTTCTACTAACAAGGAGATGATGATGGACAATGCCAAACCCAAGGAACAGAGAGAGTCTGCAACTGCAAGCAAGTTAGTCCTAACCATCAGCCCCATGGGATCTAAGTCTCCTCTCAATTAGAGGCAGAGCAGGTATCACCATCCCAGCATCCTCAGGGTTGGAGAATGAACGATGGACTAGAGTGGACTTATGGTTATTCTTCTATAGACTTAATGTGATTCTAGCAATGGAAGAATTTTTATCATTGATGTGGAGGCAGTGGCCACTGGAGGTTCTGAGGGGAGGGAGAGGGAAAAACAGGTAATACAGGGGCATTTTCAGGACATTAGAATTGTCCTGAATGATTTTGCAATGATGGATACAGACCATTATATATTTTGTAATAACTTACAAAATTGTGTGAGACAGAGTATAAACTATATTGTAAACTATAATCCATGCTTAGTGGCAATGCTTCAATATGTGTTCATCAATTGTAACAAATGTAGCACACTAATGAAGGATGTTGTTAAAGTGGGAAAGTGTGGGAGAGGTTGGGAGTGGGGCATATGGGAATCCCCTATATTTTTTATGTAACATTTATGTAATCTAAAGTATTTTAAAAAAATACTTAAAAAAAAAAAGAATGGCCACTATGAAAAAAACAGAATACTACAAGTGTTGGAGAGGATGTGGAGAAATAGGGACACTCATTCACTGCTGGTGGGAATGTAAAATGATGCAGTTGCTGTGGAAGACATTTTGGCAATTCCCCAGGAAGTTAAGTATGGAATTGCCATATGACCTGGTAATCCCTCTACTAGGTATATACTTAGAAGAACTGAAAGCAGGGACTCGAACCGACATTTAAACACTGATGTTCATGGTAGCATTAGCTACAATTGTTAAAAGATGGAAGCAACCCAAGTGTCTATCAACTGATGAATGAATAAACAAAATGTGGTATATACATATGATGAAATATTGTTCAGCTATAAGAAGTAATGAAGTACTGATACATGGGACAACATGGATGAACCTTGAGGACATTATGTTGAGTGAAGTAAGCCAGACACAAAAGGACAAATGTTGTTTGATATCACTGATATGAACTGATTAGAATAAGCAAACTCATAGAGTTAGAATCTAGAATATAGGTTACCAAGGGATAGAATGGGGGTAGATGGTGGGGAACAGATGACTAATTTATGTAGAATTTCTCTATAGGTTGATTATAAATGTTTGGAAATGGATAGTGGTGATGGTAGCACATTATTATGAGTATAATTAACAGCGCTGAATTATGTTTGTGAATGTGGTTGAAAGGGGAAGTTATGGTTTGAGTATGTTACTAGAAGGAAAGTTTGAAGACAAAACATGGGACTGTCTAACACAGTGAACCCTGTGGTGGATGATGGACTGTGGTTAATAATACAAATTTAAGAATATTCTTTTATGAATTATAACAAATGTATGATACTATTACAAGGTGTTAATAATAGGGTGCTATATGGGGAAAATACACCTAATGTAAACAATGGACTATCATTAACAGTAATATTTTAATATTCTTTCATCAATTGTAACAAAGGTACCATACAAATGCAAAGTGTCAACAGTAGGGGGGTATATGAGGACGTTATATTTTTTACATGACTTTTCTGTAAACCTACAACATCTCTAAAAATTACAATAATTAAAAAAAAAACCCTTTGTGATTCATATGCACATTAAATTTGAGGAGCAGTGTTTTTAGATCACAGGGGATTAATAAAAAATGAGGGAGGTCTCTTTTCTGCTTAAGTATATTATCCCATATTCTCACCATTCTACTTGCCAGCAAGAGACTGAATACTTTTAAGAAAAGGAAAACTTTCTTTTGAAATTTATAACAAATTTTAAAAATTAAGCTGAGAAATTTCAAACACAGAGAAGCACAGAAACTAATATATTAGAATATCTGTAAACCAACCACTGGGTTTAAAGAGACTTTAGCATTTTGCCATATTTGCTTTCTCTCTCTCTCTAAAGTTTGAAAAAACTTTTAAATCTATATAAAGATTTAAAAATTATGGGTAGAGTAAATCTCTCTTCTCTATCTTTTCTCTCCTTTCCCATTAGTAACCTTCTGTGAAGTTGATGTGCATAATTTCCATGAATGTTTCTATACATTTATTATATGTTTGTATGTATCCATTATCATTTATTTTGTGTGTTTTAAGTTTTTACTTAAATGTTAGCGTATTAAACAAAGCCTTTATCAGTTTGCTTTTCTTCACTCAACAATCTTTTTTGAGATTTGTCCATTCTGAAACATGTACGTGTAATTCATTCATTTTATTTGTTGTAGAGTAGCCTGCTGTATACACATCCATTCATAGTATTTGAATCCATTTCTCCAATGAGGGGCAGTTATGTTGTTTCTGTTTATTATTACAAACAGCACAGCCACAAAGTTTCTGTACATGTTTCATACCTGCAAGAACTTTTCTTGGTAGATAACTAGAAGTGGAATTGCTGGTGTCATGGAATGCGTTGAGAATTAACTTCCAACAATATAACTGAGACATTCATGTCTGAGGTGGATATAAGCAGCAAGGGACTAATACTGGAAATATCTCTAGTTAATTGGTGAGATTATATGTGGCACTTCCACTAGGTTTGTTCTAAAGGCTGCCATTTATTTACTGTAAAGGTGTGATGATGAATGAGTTTGAACATCTAGTTTTATAATCTGTTCACATGGCTGAATCTTCTAGGAAGCAGTCTTTCTAATTCAGGGGTTCTTAACCTTTTTTTGTTCCATAGACCCCTTTGCCAGTCAGGTGAAAACCATGGACCCCTTACTAAGTCCACACTATATTGTGTACTATTTAATAACTACATCACAACCTCACCAAGAGGTCCCAAGAATAACGTTTTTTTGAATTTCAATTCAAGCTCATGGACCCCTTGTTAAGAACCCCTGTTCTAATGAATCATTGTCAGCCTTGGCCTTAAAACTTTTCCAAGTTATTTTGTCAGTTATTAAACAATTTGAGACCATGATATTCTAGAGCCAATCAAATTGGTTCCAGATACCTGAAATGGTAAATATGAAGCTATTCTCAAAATTTTAAACAGTTTGTTTCATTTTTAATCAGGAATCTGCATTAGAATTGAGAGAAATATGTTGTTGTTAGGAGAAGCAGGATAACTTGGAGACTATGATCAACTGAAATCAGTTAACATCTTGTTTCTCCAAAAATGTATTTGGCAGAAGGACTGCATGAAGAAGGACCTTATTATTAGACTTTAAACATGCAGATTACTGATCTGATGGAGAGCCGGCTTTCACTTGGATGATTGGTGCTTAAATAATGAGAACAGATTGACTATAGACCCATCTTTAGAATTGGCCTAGACCATGAGTACTTTGCAAGACCTTCTTTCAATTTCATTAAGTACTTTCATGGTAAACATCATACACCCAAGATCCCCAAACCAGCCAAAGTCAGCCAGACCAAACCCCTCAAAATCTGTCTTGTTTGAAACATGACTTTAATAATATTGCTATTAGCTTTTATAATTGCATGGGTTTGATCGAATCTTTCAAGTTGATTGTTACACCTGTGGGTCAATTGCAACTGAGACTATAGTTTTATAGACCAAAATCTGTAGAATTTAAAATAGAGATTCAAAAGCTAAGTCATTGAGGTTGTTAGAATAAATCATATTCCCAATCCCATCGTCAGTCAGGACTGCTGAATATTTGTCACCCCAGAAATAGATAGACCTGTCTATGATGCAAAAGAAGATATCTCAGTTTGAGGCAGAGAGCCAGTATATTAGTAAGATCACTGGTTTGAGCCAGAAGGCCTGAGATTGAGTTCTGCTTCTGTCAATTACTGTTTGCATGGTCTTGAGTGAGTCACTCAGCTTCCCGAATTCTCAATTTCCTCAATCAGTAAGCGGCAAGGAAACTATATTAATTCGAAGACCATTCTAAGGATTCAGGAAGATGTTATGTGCAACAGTTGTCGATGAGCTGTAAAATCTGTAATTAATGGTTCCCTCACAGTCACTGAATGAGACAGGCCCTGGGCAAGAGCTCAGTGAGGCTGTGCAAACAGTAGCTGTAGCCATTGGCACAGCTAGTGAAGAGAGATTTGCTTAAAAAAATTCTGGTAGGGCACTTAGCGGGTTTCTTTTTCAGCCACATCTAGAAAACAGGAGAACATGCAATTTAATATGCAACCAAAATTATTTGTACAATATTGGTATTTTGTCACCTTTAGTTTTGCCAACTGAGGTTTTGACCTAATAGAGTTTTATTATTTGCATACAAAAATTTTGTATGTACACACACATACGTTGCCTATCAGGTAGTTTCCTTAAGCAGAAAAACAGAAAATACCATAATTATTGTCCCCTGCTTCATAGGTGATGTGGCCAGTCCCTGGAAAATTGTGGAGAGAGGTGATCTCTTTCATGACACTCTTTCCACCTAAGAATGGAAGGTCCAGAAAAACCTGCCCATGTTTAGCATAGGAATGATTAGTGAAAAGCCCAGATTGCTGAATATGCAAGGCTTTAGCTGAAACTTTCCAAATAAAATGAATCAATGGTGAACATCACATACAAAAGATACTACATTTGAATATTGTTTTAAAACATTAAACATTGCATTGCATTGCATAAATGTGAGAGACTCTACCTCAGCAGGTAAAATGGCAGTAATGTTTTCTAAAAGGGTACCACCCTTCCAGGACTAGTTTTAAGGTTCATAAGCTGAATTTGTCTTGAGAAGCTATTTAGAATTTTTATTGGCTGTGTTTTAAAGATAGATGTATAATGTCATGTTTTAGCGATACCTCTTCTGATTTCCTATTTTCTATGAGACTTTGATTTTTGCCAGCTTCAGTTTTGCTAACCATGGTAAAATATAACTCATAGACCTAAACTGAGCAGTTCAATAAGAGATAATAGTACAGGTTGAAATACTTGGAAAAAATAATTTCTCTAGGTGATGGGGATTATTATTGTATTTTTTCTTTTGGCTAAAGTTTAACCAGTTGTTTTAGTAAAGTATTCAAGAATATTGAGCTAAAGACAGTTAAGAATTCCCAACTGTTTATCATATAAGTCAGGGGTTCTTAACAAGGGGTCCATGAGCTTGAATTGAAATTCAAAAAACATTATTCTTTTGGGGACTTGTTGGTGCGGGTGTGATATATTTATTAAATAATACACAGTATAGTGTGGACTTAGTAAGGGGTCTGTGGTTTTCACCTGACTGGCAAAGGGGGTCCATGGAACAAAAAAGGTTAAGAACCACCAATATAAGTTCATATGTTCTCTGTGTCTTGGTTGAGGCTGTGCTTAAATTGTAACTAAGCAGGGCAGTTTGTGTCTAAGCACAGATCTAGTTCTGACAAACATTGAGATATATATATATATATATATATATGCATATATATATAAAATTGTGGTAAATTGTGGTAATTCTGGGAAGTAATTCATTGGATGTGAGTAAAACAAAGCTCCCTTAAAATGAACATTACTTGTATCAAATGAGACATGACAATGGATAAAATGTTCCACTAAGGTGCTTTGACATAGCTAGTTTGAAGAAATCAATTTTGCCAACCGTTTCCCCCAACCCCATTCGTCTGCAAAGTTTTGTGATTCAAAACAGGATTTCCTGTATGCTACCAGAAGCATCTGTGACTCCTTTATTTTTTTGCCATTATTTCTGAAGTTCCCCCTTTGGACCTTCAAATCTTGAGCCTACATACTTATCAGGCCCCACGTTTGGTATGGTGTAGATTATGCCTTGCAGAAGGGCCCTGGCCAAGGGGGAGAGTAAGGGCTGAAATCTAGCCATGCATCCTTGCAGAGGTTTATCTGTGCTCAGAAGAAGGGATGCCTCTTCCTAATTTGTAGAAAGGCTCCGCATTGCCTTTCTCAATGTCTTACTTATCACTGTTATCCTCCACTCCCCATTTTCCATTCTTTGGTCTTTAGGCTGCCTCATCCTCTGCCCCTCTCCAGCTGTCCTTGCCAAAAGTCACTCACCCTCTTGTTTTCAAAGAACCTCTTCTAACCCGAATGGCTTTTATAAGATATATTCAAGTGTACATTTGTGTAGCATCACATTTTAAGGCACACAAGATAAACTTCATCTGTTTGGTGCATTGATTTTCGTGACTATATATAAAAAAGGATGAAGCTAAGTTGAGTTGAAATGTAAAATTATTAAAAGCAAAACAGGAAATGAATGCTTGCGCCGCCAGCCATTTCCTATTGCTGGCTCACTCTGTAATGTGGTCTATGAAAGACTCCCTCTTTAACCTTAAACAGATCGAAATGATCCGTGGGGGAAAATAGCAAACTAAAGTGCTGTGTGGAAGCCATGTTCAGCGCCGAGGCTCCCGAGCTGCTGCAGAAAGGCCGGCTGTGCAGGCCTCCGTGTCTGTGTTGAGAAGTCTTTGAAAGCTATCTTTCTAACAAGATGAATGTGAAAAGCTACTGGGGGGTGGGGGTGGGAGGGTCGGGGGGCAGCGCAAAACTGCCACTTGAGCATTGCTTCCTGTCCATGTGGCTCTGGTTCTTTGCTGACAGTTATTCTTAGGCCTTCTTGGGCTTCAAAGGTTTCCTCTTTTCTATTTTTGGTAGCAGAATATGGATTTAGATTTGCATAACCCCTCCCGACTACTAATCTGTGCCCGGAAGAGAGTAGGACCTGTTTTCTGTAGCTATCAGTTCCCTTCCTTTTCAGCACCTCCAAATGATTTTTAATATTAAGGACACAGATTTATGGGAAGGAATCATTGAGTTTTCAAACTGATTTGTGGCCTTCTAATTGCACATTCCTGTCTCCCGCGGGGGCATCTCAGAGATCATTTCCAGTAAGGGGGCCTGACTTCTCTGAAGAGTAAAAGAATTCAGGGTGGTAAAACAGATGGCCATCGAAAGACCAAAAAGTAAGCAAGGATGATCTGCAGTGGACTAACATGTACTTGATGAAAGAAAATTCCCGTTTTGAAAAAAATAATTGATGAAGATAATCCAAAGTTACCTTGATCCATATTAACTGCAACCAAATGGTACACACCATCCCAGACTGGAATGCCGGGATACCTGGCCTGTGCAAGGGAGAACACATTGCCCAGAGCAAGCATTTGTGGAGGGCGTTTAATCACATGCCCTGTAATTCTACTTCTTGAATCGTTTTGCTGACCCACGAGTGATAATGACCTTGCATGGTTTGTCTTTTATCCAGAGACTTTAGAAATGTTAAGACCTTGAGTCTTCCCTCACCAAGACAGGGCCGCCTACTTGGCTGCATGCGGGTCTGGGAATTAGGAGTGCCGCCTGCTCAGCCCAGCTGCCTCTGCCACGTGGTCTTCATCATGATCTCCCTCCGTGGCTTTACAAGGGTGACAATCTTATGCTTGAGAAGGATTATTGTGGGAATGTGTAAACTGAAGCACCGAGGGGTCGCACAATCTTCCCAAAGTTACCCAGCAAGTTTCTCTCCGCGGCAGCGTTCTGTTTTGATCTGTAACCCTCTGGAAACCACGAATCCACACTCCGTGTATATTATACGTGTGCCGTTGGTTTTCTTTTATTTTGCAAAAAACAAAGCGAACAGAAGTGGGAAAGAGCAGAGGGGAAGAGGGAGATTTAATTCTAGGCACTTTGTGAATGGGTAATTGGCAAGAAAAAAGCAAACTAGGTCATATATTGGGTCTCCAGCATGGGAAAGCTGTCTTTAAATATATTTTACATAATAGTTTTGAGCAGCAGGCAGCATTATCTATTAAGTAGCAGTGTTGACAGTGAGCTAAAAAGCCGTATAATAGAGTTAAAAAAGAAAGCCTTCCTTCACTCTCCCCCAGAGCATTTTTACCCTGCTGAATTTTTCAAGGGTTATTTTAAATATGTCCCAATGTCAGATTTGTTCAGAAAGAGAGCATTGTGCCTCCCAAGAGAATGATAATTTTCTTTCTTTTTTTTTTTTAAAGTGGAGCAAAATGCTAACTTTTAATAGACTAACTATCTTTTTCAGTACAGAATAAGTCCTCCCTCAGAATTCCTATGCAAATATTCAAACTCCCGGGTTGGAAAAAGGTTAAAAGGAACAGAAAAAGCCTATAGTGGCTCTTTCTGAGATGCACTCCAACACTTGGCAGGATGAGGTGTTCATAGCAGGTGCTGGATTTGCTATAAATGGACAATTTATAAACAGAGCTGACAACTGGGAAAACAGAGCAGTGGGGAATGCTGGCATTCCAGAGGCCAGTGGTTGATTTCCTATCAGATGGTCCTCAGCATGGAATTATTGATAGCTGCTGCTCCGAAAGGAAGCCAGTTGGCTTACATATAAAAAGGCTGTACCTCACTTCATGCATGATCTGCTGCTAGATATTTAAAATAGGTCAGTGCAAATTAGCTTCTTCAGGTTGGTACTTCCTTAATTAGCCATTTAATTGCGAAGTCTTTTCCACCCTCCTCCACCTGGACTGAATTTAACTCTCTTCTTCTCATATAATTCGAGAGGAATGGGACTTGGGAAAAGTTCGACTTAATAAACAAAAGTGGAGCCTGGGGGCTGCGGGGGAGGCCTTGGTGCCCGAGGCCAGCACAGAACCTTGCTAATGCAAGTCCTGTGCCTAAGTGAGGGAGCAGTTTTTGGCGGTGTGTCCTGGGGGAGAAAGGAGCAGGGCCTTTGTGCACTGAGCCTGGGGCCAGGGAAGAAACAGAAACGTCCAGCAAATGCATCTCATTTCTCTCTCGTTTGTCAGGAGCTTCCAGGACAGTAAGACATGCCCACTGCGAGAGCCCTCAGCGGGGCTCCCCTTTCAAAGCATTCCCGTGGGTTCATCCTAATGACCACCTCCACAGTTTCCATTGGTTTGGTTTTGCTTTTGTTTTTGGACAAATTTTCTCCTGTAGAAAGTTTTGGCTGCAGCCTTGCAGAGGTGCAGAGTTCTGCTCAGAGCTGGTGGAGTGGCCGTACCTGTTTGCTCTAACTGTGGGAGTGGTTTTTCCAGGAGGCTGGTGTTTGGCTGGGATTCTACTTTTCCCCTGACCACACCCTGTTGTTTTTCTCTTCAGAGGAACAGGCTGAGGGCCTGATCCTCCAAGGACCTTTGACTTCCTTACAAGGAGTGAACATTGCACAGACCTGAAGATTAGGTTAGTGAACTGATGTACAACTAATGGAGGGTAAAGCCTAGGTTTTTGAAGGAATCCAGAACAGGGACAGTTTGGTGCCAAATAATGGCCCAACACAGCCAGATTAGAGAGGGCTCTAAGTCATTGAGGCGATGGGTACTTCTGCTATTGGCAGGAAGTCATGTTTGTGACTGGAAACTCTTGACAGTATTGCCTCTGGGGATCTCAAACTCATCAACTGTGGTGAGCTCTCTGGTAAACATGTGGTGAATGGTACTGAGCATCTATTTGCAAAGAACTGTACTAGGTACAGAAGGTACAAAGAAGTATAAGTCACAGTACTGCCAGTTTATGATGTGGTTAGGGAGATATGTCATATTCTCGTGAAAAGATGATAAGCCAGAGCAACAGAACACATAGAGGGAATGCTCTAGAAGTGCCTGGGAAGGCATCAGGGCAGGGGCAGGGATGGCTGGAAGGGAAAGGCAGGCCTGGAGCTGGGCCTTGAAGGGTGGGAGAACTTCAGTTACTAGAAATGTGAAAGGGAGATGATTCCAGGTGGGGAGATGCCTACTTAGAGCCCTGGGGATGAGATGGCCCCGAGGTTGGGAAGAGAGAGCAGAATGTCCTGGGAGGTAAGGTTGAAGGAGAGCCTTCAGACTATGGAGAGTCCTGACAGTCACAGAGATTTTGAGCTCACCTGGCCGGGTGCTTCCGATCAGGGTAGGGAGAGGAGGAAAGCAGTATGTCAAGAAAATGAAGGCAGCTGAGAGTGGCTGTCACTGCAGGAGGAACTCACAGGGTCCAGTCTCAAAGTGATGGAGACTTAGGGCTACAGACATTATTAGACTGTGAGGCTGTGTCTTCCCACATTGCTCTGCCAATACGGAGCCCACCTTCATCCACATCTCCCTGCCTCCCACCCAGCTACTCTTGAACTGTGCTAGGGCAACACAAGCTCTGCTTACGGAGCTTCCCACAAACACAGAGCCAGAGAAAAACAAAGACATGTCCCACCGCCCCCCTATTTTTTTTTAAGTTCACTGCTTGATTCTTATTTGCTCACTTGTGGATTTCCCTTGCTGTCACCCTGGTTTGAGGCCTTGCTAGACGTTTGGACTATTGCTTATTTTTGTAGCTAACTCAGGTCATCTTTCAGCTCTTCCAGCATCTGTTCAACTCAACAGATTACAAAAGCAAAGGCACAGATCGGGGGTGTGGGGGGTGCCCCAGTCAGGGTGGGCTCACCTTCTGGGTGTCCGAGGAGGAAATGAATGTGGAACCTGCTTTCCCATTCCCTAACACATCAAAGAGTGGTCCCCAGACAAACAGCTGGCACACCACCTGGGAGCTAGTTAAAAATGCAGAATCTCAGGCCTCACCCCAGAACTACCAAATCAGAATCTGCATTTTTAGCAAGATCCTCAGGGGATTCCTATCCACGTTAGAGCTTGAGAAACACTGATCTCTCAACCAAGCTGCATAGTAGAATCACCTGTGGAGCTTTTAAAACATACTCAGGCATATTACCTACCCCAGCCCAATCAAATCAGAATCTCCAGAGGTGGAGCTCTGGCCCTGGTGCTTTTTTACAGCTCTTCAGATGCGTCTATGTGCCACCTGTGTTAAAAAACCACTGGCCTATGGTCTGGGTTAGCCACTCTGCTTTCAAGACACTGAAGTAGCGTCATGTTGTAAAACAAAGCACCACTATCCCACAGACCCAGAGGGGATGAAAATAATGCCAATTAAGCATTTATCCAGAAGCTGGTGATGAAGCTCTTGACCTAGAACAGAAGCATTGATATATAAATGTATATACTGAAAATGTAACAGGGGTGTTTGTGAGGTCAGCACCAAGCCCAGAAGTAAACAGGGTTGATCTCACTGAAGGGAAATGACTTCCTACCAGTTGCCTTGCGAGGTTCTGGGGCTACCAGTCATGGTGGCTCCTTCAGGAACAATAGAACTCTTACTAGTCTTTAGGAGCAGATTGATGAGGAGGATCAGAGGGTTTTAGACCTTGTTGCTATCTGTAAAAGAACTTATAATTTGCACCCTGCTGTGCCCAACTTGCTCCTAGGCTCCCTCACTCAATTGCTTGAAGTTGGTAGGCCTTCTGTCCAGACAAGTAGCTTCTTGGGCTATTAATTATGTAATTAAAAGTCTAAACCTTCTCATTTAAAATGATAGTAAAATGTTTAAAGGTATGTTGCTTGTAAACCTATTTTTTTTCTGTCTTTTCATTTATTGCCATTCACTGACTTTTATCTTGGGCTGATGGGTGGCCAAGCCACGCTAATTACTGCCCTATTGTTTCTGGAAGACCGTTGACACCTAGGCCATTAACCAGTCACTAAGTTGGGATGATAGAAGAGCTGGACTGACTTCCTCTTGACACTTCCCTTTTTAGACATGTTGTTCTGTTTTAGCCAAATCTGAGAGGCTGGGCACAGGGAAGCTGGCTGCTGATGGAGCTGAGAGCCTGGCTGATAAAGAAAATAGCAATTAGTGGGTGGATTCCAGGGACCAGGAGAGTGAGTGGGTCAGGGGGAAAAAGGAAAGGGGGAGAATTCCAAACTGAGAATTCCCCCTTTATTTGTTAGAAAAGTGCCCACCCTCTGCTCAAGGTCCATGGCTTGCCTTATGCGTGGCTTACTTCAATGTCAAGTTGTCTCCTATGAATACACTCACCTGAACTGGAATGAAACCCAGCAATTACATGGTGTCTCTGGAAAAGGTTAATGCTAAAGTGTCAGAGTAGGTGGCTGTGTATCTCCTTTTCCTATGTTATCATTAAATCTAAACTTGACAGTACCCATTCTTTAAATGAAATAAAATCTTGCACAACCCTTTCTCCTGGACTCTTGCTGTTTTTAAACTTTATAAAATAATGACTTGCAGTCTCTTTTAGAGGAATAATATAATGCCTATCACATAAGGGCACCCAATAAATTATAGAATGAATGAATTGTTGTTTACTTGATAAAGAACTATATTATCCCTAAAAGTTTGATAGCATATATGTTCATTTTACTTTTAAAATTATTTAAAAAATAAAATGTATTTTCTCATCGCAGAAGTAATATAATAAATACAGGAGAGTAAAAAGAATAAAAAAAATCCTCCCTGGTCTCAAACACCACTTCGGTTAATATTTTTGTGTATTTTCTTGCAGACTTTTCTCTAAGAGTTTTGTTTTTTTTTTTGGCGGGGGGAGGGCTTCGAGGATGGGAATGTGGGCTATAATATATATAGTTATTTTAAAATGTGAGCTCAATCAAAATTAATTTGATGTGGAGGTTTCTGCCATCTTTTAGAGTCAGTGGGGATCCTTTGGCACATGGCAAATATCTGCTCAAAGAACTACTGAGACTACTAGAGTTTAGAGCTGGAAAAGGATTTCTGGCTGACTTTGCTGAAGAAGCAGCTGAGGCTTAGAGAGTTCAAATGACTTGCTCCAAGTCACCTGTGAGCTGCGTTTAGCGCCACCTCTCAATCTCTCAGCCTCCCTGGTCCCCTGGGTTCTTCTAATAAGGAGCCTCTTAGCATAGTCACAGCAGGCGAGGTAACCAGAGAAAATTAAACGGCCTGGAAGTTTTGCAAACTATCTTGATGTGAAACAAGCCTTATTACATACGTATTTTTTTAGAAAGAGAAAATGAATAGCCTAAGTGACCTCAAGTAACAGCCACATGGTTAAAAATGTGTGCTGGGTCCAAATACCCCGTCTACCAATCATGAGTTCTGTGGCCTTGGGCAGGTTTCTTAATCGTTTCTTTTATTTGGCAAATATCATTGATTACCAGCTATGCACCAGGTACTCTCTGTGCTGGGAGTATAGCGGTGAACAAGGCAAAGGCCCTTTACCTATGAAGCTTACATGTTACAAGGGTGAGATAGACAATTAAAAAGTAAACATATGTTGTGTAAAGTGGAAATCAGTGGCAGAGAGTAAAAATAAAGCTACTTGTATTTGCCAAGAAATAATGGTTTGTAAATGAATATTCTAATCTGCAAATGTATGTGCTGATGCTACTCTACAACCTGGGATTACCACAAATAAGGGATTAATATGCTATTTATCCTTTGACTTTACTTCTCACCTCTCTTAAGTTAGAATATGGGTAAGGAAAACTAGAAGGGCAAAAATGTGAAAAGACTAGGACATCTAAATGAAAAGAATAATTAAAGTTTAGATTTATACAATTCACCACCCTGAAAGGCCACACATTCTTCCAAGTTTAATATACTGTAGGCACACCTATCTGCAAATAAATAATACAAAAGCACAAAATAATAATAAACAATAATAATAAATGCTACCTGAGGGTGAGTGGGAGTGTCAGGGTGGGGGAAGGGTGCTACTCTATAAAGGGAAGATCTCACAGAAAAGGTGACATTTGAGCAGAGATCTGAAGGAAATTCTAAATTTTTCCAGCCTCAGTTTCTTCATTTCTAAGCTGGGGATAATGATAGTACCACTTTTACAAAGTAGAATTAAAAATTCAATGAGAGAATACATTAAAGCAAAATGCTCCATTGATGGTGTCTATAGTTATCATTTCTTTCTTCTTCTGTCAAATGGAAAAGCTAAGTAGATTTGTTAGGACCTTTGCAGCAACGACACTCCTGTGATTCTTAGTCTTTGACGTGTATGAGCATTCTTAACAGAACCCTGGACTTAACTCTCACTCCCTGTTTCTACTTAGCCATACCTGCCCAAACTGCCAACCCATCTGCCCTCGGGTGGAGCTCTTAAGGCATGGCTCAGAACAACTAAGCCACGCTGAAGGGACGAGAACGCACTGTTTTAATTCCTTATGCAATGCAACTTTTCATTGCAGCCTTTAAACCAAGATTCTATCTGGCTGGGGAAAGTAAATGAGATACTTATATGTGGATTCCTAAGGGTGTTTGTGTGGATACAAGACGCTCCCTTGCTTGAAGGGATAATATTAAAACTCATTACACGTTGACTAGACAGAGTGTACAATGGTGCTTATTATGAAGAAAGTACAGTGAAGGGCTCCACCCGGTTGGCATTCTAAAGCAATCTTATTTCAAAAACAGAGCTCCCACATTTCTATGGCCGTGCAAGGTTCTGGAGTTTTGTGTTTTTCATCCAAAGCCCAAGAAATGACTTTTGCTGCAATTGCAATTGAATAAAAATAAAGTGCTTAAATCTGTATGCAAACATTTTCGTACCACGAAATGTGTTTTTAAACAGGTGATGAGAAATTGTTTTCTAAAGCAAGCTTTGGAGAAGTCCTCTCATTGACTTCGGAACATTTTTTTTCTTTCTTTTGAATAAGAACAGTCTAAATCCTGTATGTTGGGATTTCTTTCAGCAACTGGCCAGGCATTGATATCCATGAGGGTTTTAACTTCCCCAGTGACATTGGATAGATTTGCTTCATTTTGTTTTTTAGATAACTTGATTCAAAATGATCAGTGGTTCTCCATGACACCTGGTCAGACAGGCTAGACTTCTGCATGACCCTGTGGGCTCTTGATGCTCTGAAGAGGAGGCCAGTTTGGGGAGCATTCCTGAGGCTCAGGTAGTACCGTGACTGCATCGGCTCTGCATTGTAGAACTCTGCCTGGCAAATCTCAGAGCTGATGAATGGACTTATATTTATGGAAGATTTTTGACCTTCCCTTTTTCCAGACCAGGTACCTGCTGGTTGGTGTTCCTTCTTCACTCCTGGCAGAGGTGCATTTATGGTGGTCTGAAAGAACTTACTGGATTGAAGGAGGTGGAGCTCTCAGCAGTGTGTTTAGGCTTCTGCATGACGACCTCACAGCCCATGTCAGCTTCATTTAGGCTGCCCATTTTCCCATCATCCTTCCTGGACCTGTTCACCATGAGCCCTCCTGGAAAACCACCGGGCTTTAGTAGATAAAATTGGCTTGACTCTAAAGGTCCCTCCATGTGGATTCATAGAGATGCCTACCAGAAGAAGACATAGGTCTTGGTATGTTTGGGTTACGTTTTTTTGGTAAACAAAAGCTCAGAGAATCTAAGGAGAAAACAAGAGAAGTGTAGTGTTTTTAGTGGTAATAGAAACCCCCTGCTTGTCACTCTGCAAGACTGCCCCACACCAAGTAGTAAGAAATAATATGTGACAAAGACACAAGAAAGATATAAAGTGGCTTTCTGCATTTGGCCCATTTTATAGTTTGATGTGCAAGTAAAGGCAGCATTCATGGTGAAAGCCTCTGATACACTGTCTTTCTTACTTTTGTGGCAGCAGTGGATCCATAGGATGCTTTCCTATACAATGTACACCTCAATCTGATCTTCTGGCTTTCATCATGGACTTCACACATGCCAGATGGACAGATAACAATAATGCCAAATTGCTTTTCCAGCCTCATCAGCACAGCCATTAATTACATAAAGAGGCATGTGGCTAAGGGTGGAGGTCACCAGTCATGCAATTACGAGGCCCATTGTGCCTAAACAATTTTCATGGATTGACATGTCTTTTTAGAATCTTTTGATGGAGAAGTTACATAATGTAAAATAAAGCAATTCAGTTACATGGTCTCTGTTAAATGTACTTAAATATAACTGTCTCTTAATTTTTAATTATACAATGAGAATATATGTCTATATTCTCATTGTATAAATGAGATACAATCCATTAATCTCTAGCCTCCTTCTTACCGCTTGAACTTTGCCCCTCCAGGCACTCCCAGGCCTCTCCTGAGAGAGAACCACTATTTATAGGATAGCAGTAGTCATTCTCTGCTCTCCTATACATATGCATATATATATATATATATTATATATACACACACACCTATAAAAATGTTTGGTACTGATTTTATGTATAGTATGTGCATTTTTTAACACAAACTATAACTCAACATTAAGTCTTGGAAGTCATTTCATGTCAGTTCATAGATAGCCACATTTATTCTTTTTAACCCCTATGTTATATACCTAGTGTATTTAGCCACCCCTACTGATGATTATTTATGTTTTTTCCCACATTATTGCTATTACAAAAAGCAATGCAAAAAGCTTTGTGTGTGTGTGTGTATCTGAGCTTCTTTATGACGACATGGGCAGTAGTTCTCTGGGGTAATTAAAGAATTAAAACAATAAGGAAAAATTATAATAATGGGACAGAATACTGAAAGAAGAGTAGGCTTCTTTGAAAAAGATCACATAAACCTTTACAAAGGAAAACTACAGTCCTTGAAATGAATTGTGCTTGCTAAATAAACAAATGATGAAATATAAGGGTCTACCATTTTAAAATGTAATTGTTAGCAATTGAATAGTGAAAGTAAAGCAGTGGTGCATATTAGGCCCTACCAATATGTTATAAGGAAATTGAATTGCTGTAATTTCCTATTCATCTAATTTTAAGAACAAGTTCTCTTGATCTACAGTAACTTAATAAATAGTAAACCCTCATAAATAATAACCCCAAGGCACAGAATGTATGTCAAATCCAAGGTCTTCAGAAGTCTCTGGACTGAAATCTTTGAGCCTTTTAGTCTTCTTTGCCTTTTTGACTTCCTTGTTAGGAAATAAATTCACCTGTGGGAATTAAAAGACCATACCATCTAAGTACAAAATAATTCTGAGGACAAAAGGAAAGCGGCTGAAAAAGCTGAACTTCTAAACCTCAAAAAGCATCCTGCATCCCATCAGAGCAATGAAAAAAATTTTGTTTTGCCTCTGGGATTTTTTTGGCATGGCTACAGCTTGCAGAGCTGGAGGCTGCTTCCCTTCAGCAATAAAGTTGTCCAGAAGGTTTAGATCGCAAAGAACCTCTAATGGTGGTGCTAATGAAACAGTGGCTTCCATTCCAGGCTGAGGGGACAGTTGGGCACAGGAGGAAGCCTAAAGAATTTTTGGTTCCTAAGTAGATGCAGAGTCCAAAGGATTCTTCTGAGGTGACCCTTTTTTTGGTGGCTTTGCTGCTGATAAGAACTGCACCCGCCTCCATTCACAGCCTGAAGAGTCTATACCTGTTCTGCACAATAGCCAAGTGTTTTCCAGCTTTTAATAAAATTAACTCTCCCATATCATGTTGAGTGAAATACACCTGACACAAAAGGACAAATATTGTATGATTTCACTTATAGGAAATAATTAGAATGCAAATCCATGGTCAGAAATTAGAATACAGGTTACCTGGGGCAGGGATGGGGATGGGCATGGGGAATTAATGCTTAACTGGTTCAGAGTTTCTGTTTGGGGTGATGGAAAAGTATTGGTAATGGATGGTGGCGATGGTAGCACAGCATTGTAAATGTACTTTACATCACTGAATTGTATACTTGAAAGGGGCTAAAATGATTAATTTAGGTTGTACATATGTTACCAGGATAGAACTGTACAACACAAAGAGTGAACCCTAATGTAAACTATGGTCTATAGGTAATAATATAATCGCAATATTGTTTCATCAACTGTAACAAAGGTACCATGCTAATGCAAAATGTTAATAATAGGGAAACCTGTGTGTGAGGGAGGGTATGTGGGAACACTGTACTTTGTGCATGGTTTTTCTATAAACCTATAACTGCTCTAATAAAAAAAATTAATTGTTCCAGGAATACTCATGTTTTTGTTTCTACAACATTTGTAATGCCAAGCTGTAAAATGAGCAATAAAATAAAATTTGTTAAATATGAGAGAATATTTATTAAGATATCAATTCTTGCCTGAATGTTAAAATCCATCGCCTTTTGGTAAATATTATCCATCAGTGAGAATATTTTTTAACTCTTAATTTTATAAATTAAAATAAAACTGTAAAGCACTAAATTAATTATCACAGGGGGAAAAAAAAAACTATTCCAGAGGTCATAAGGAGACAGTCTACAACTTGGATTTATTGGAAGGCTTTAGAATGATTAAGCTTAAAACATTTTAAAACCTGATATAATCAGTTAAAGGAAAAGGAAAGAATTGGGTGATCCTGAAAAAAGAAAAAAAATCCTAACGTTCATGTAAAAACAATTGTAAGAAAGACACCACAACATCCAATATGAAAAAAAAAAAAAAACCAACAGAATTTATGGTTAAATACTGACTTTCAGCATTAAAGACTAAAGGCTTGAGTAGAATCCTGGAACCAAATTCAGAGCTTGATGGAGAGGATAGGTTGCTACCTGGTTAGAACCCGTCAACTTTCATAAGTTCTTCGTAGCCTCCTTTGTTCTGGTAGATAGTGAAACAGGCCATGGTGGTGTGCCCATGGTGCTAAAATAGCTGAATAAGAATGAGAGCACAGGCCTTGATTACCACGACGTATGAGGAAATGGTCTTGGAATGACAGTCCCAGTCCAGGAGCAGAGGTTCTGTACTCCCCTCCCAGTTGATTTTGGGATACCCTTCTGTCCTCCAATTTGCTTTTGTTGGCTTTAGTTCCGCTAAGAACTGTACCTTCCTTCTGCTTCACTTTTGTCCCTGTTTCTCACTTAACCATCCTGAGTTTCAGTTTCTTTTCCTGTAAAATCCCAGTGCCTGGTTCATAGTGCAAACTTAGTAAATGTTAATTCCCTTCTTGATGTAGTACTCTAGCTCCCACCCACACAGGTGATAAAAGCAAAAGAGAGGAAAAGAGGAGGGGAAATAGATTGCCCTACAGCTTCTCTCTCTGCCACACGTAAGATCTGTCGTGGAGGAATGCCTAGCCTCTGTCTTGTCCTCTCACTCTCCCTTCTAACTCTTTAGGGGCCTCCGTGTTCAGGGGAGACGTTGGAACTGACTGTTCCTCTGAAATGGAGGTGAGGGTTTTTCTTTAGACCTCTGTTACCATGGCGCTCACCTCAATTCCCTCTGCCCCATTTGTCTTCCACTATCAAATCTAAAATGATGGATGGACTCAGGAGGGAGTTTTTACATTTCTTTCTCGTTATTTCTAGCAACATAAACTCTTAGAAAAACCTCAAAAGAGATTTTGAACTTGCTTTAGGAAAAGGAAGGCTCAGGAGAGTTGTGAAGTGGGCCAGGGGACGAGACCAGGCTTGTGACGCGTCAAAGGTGACCACAGCACAGAGTGGAAGCAGGGGGGCCCACCCTGCGGCACTCGGAGAAAAGAGTGTCTGGAAGCTGACCCAGACTGAAAAAGCCCTGGGAGGACGGGATTTCCCTGGAGCCTCTGAACCTTCTTCTCATGACTCTGATTCTTTGAATTTCCCAAGATTGCTCTTCTGTAATCCTTGCTCCCGCTGCTGGGTAGCTAGGGTGAAAGGCAGGAGAGAAAATCATGGATCCCACCAAAGTAGGGAAACTCTGAATTCATTTTCTCCCAGTAACTTTTTCCATGGTCGCTTAGCACTCCCAGTACGGCTTATTATGCTTCAGGACCTTTGTCAGCTGGCTACCACTTAGGGCTTGTTTCTTTGGGAGAATGTTTTCTGGGAGCTCCAAACAAGCAGTCTGGAAACAGACCTTGGGGATAGTACCTGTTCCAAAGCTAAGTCCTATTGAAAATGTAGTCAATTATGCAGATTTCTCTAAATGACCAGATGGTTTGATGTTAACAAATACCACCTATTGGAATAAAAGGTTTCTGATGTTTTTGAGTGAATGTCCAATGGCTGAGGACACAGTGACCTCACAGTTGACAACACAACTGAGCCGGCCAACAGTAACAGCTAAAATAATACGACACAAGAACTCACTTACTCATAGGAGGTAGACTTGATTTGATTGTAGTCATACACGGTTGTTTTGAGAAATACAGCTGGTTTAGATTTCTTTAGTAGTTTATATCCATCGATAAATCTTTCCCCATGTTCTTAGTCTTAGTGTTTTCTATTTAATTGGCTGCACTTAAAGTATCTGAGCTTAAAAAAAAAAAAACCCAATAAAGTGCATAAAATGACTGCAGTCAAACCCTAATGGCTCAAAGTTACATTAAAAGGGTAAGATATCCATATATTATTCTATTTAATGTACTGTACTCATAATGTCAAAGCCTGAAAAAGAATAGCAATTATGTAATCATTAAAAAATGTGTTTTCAAAGAATATTCAATGGCTTGAGAATATGCTCCCATTATAATGAGTGGAAAAAAGCACTATACTTTTGGAATGATGCCAATTCTGTAAAACAAATGAATGTAGATAGGTGGACAGATAGAATGGCTACAGGTATAGATAGATGTACACACATATACACAGGCACAAAAACGAATTAAAGGACTTGAAATTAATAAAGAAAAAAAATGAACTGATAATCCGAGTGGTGGGATTAGGTGTGATTTAAATGTTCTTTTTTTTTTTGTATTTTTAAATAAAGGGCAAATAATTTATTTTTATACAATTTTTAAAAAGAGAAAAACATTATAGGAGAAAAGCAGATTAAAGTGCATATAATCTAACACTTAGATCAAAATCCCATTGCAAAGGGAAAATAAAAGATCTTTCAAGCAAAGAAAAGAGGTGGGCTCCTGAACAGGCAGGAAAAAAAGAGAAAGGCACATGGTAACTGGGTCAAGTACATGTACAACTTTCTCTCCAAAGCTCAAGCATTTTTCTTCCTACGGCTGCAGTCCAGTCTCTCCAGATCTGATTTCTTTTCTTTTCTGGAAGGCAAGTATCTGAATTAATTGTGAGAAAGCCCATGTTTGCTCCTGGTGAAGCTGCCCAACTGGCATTATATCTGCGAGGAGTGTTTGTTTCAGGATTGCTGACTGTACAAGCTGCTTTCTGGGCAGCCGTCCTGGTCTTGTTCTGTGCGGGGTCACCACAGGCTTTCCCGGTTTCTCCTGGTACACTGAAGGGAAAGCTGAGCATGATTTTGTGGTGACACAAAGGTGTCACGCTGAGGCTCCTGCCCGCCTCCAAACTGAACTGGCCTCCAGTGTGGCCCTGGCAATCGTGCCACATGAACCTGTGGTCAGGTCCCCCCTTTTTGTTCTCAGATATTCTGATTCAGCTTATTCAGAACCCCAGCCTTCGTCCTGACATCTGGGACACTGGCCACATGGTGACTTTGCTCTGAGGTTGCCTCAAATGCTGATGCCCAGAAAGAGATGTGTAGTTTTCTGCCTGGGCCTGCCAGCCGCACCCAGCGAGGTCGGCCTTTTATGTGAAGGCTGCGTTTGCAAACAAGAGCAAGGGCAGCTTCAAGGATGGGTTTAGAGGACTGTGTTATGCTTTCTGGGCTTGTTTCTAAGCCAAAAAAAAAAAAAATCAGCATTTGCAAAGTAGCTGGTGAGGTGGCTATAAATATTTTGTTGAAATAATTTTTCTGAAAATAATAATCCCTCCCATGGATTTTGTGCTTTAGACATGAAAGTAACAAATCTTTGTTCCAATTATGATTTCCAAAAGAGATAGTGCGAGTAGGTGCTTGGCCCAGAGAGTAAGCCCTCAGCAAGTGTTAACTCTTTGTGGGGGTCTGAGCACTAGGGCTGTTAAGGCGGCAGCAGGAGCTAGTGTTTTCTCTGTGTTAAAGGACAATTTTAATTACAGTTTTGTGTCTAGACTAGAAAACTGTCTCAACTCCAAAGCTTTTATATTATGCACATTTTGAACTACTGACAAAGAACATTTTTCTCTTGGAGCAGGGGTTCTTAACAAGGGGTCCGTGAGCTTGAATTGAAATTCAAAAAAGCATTATTCTTATGGGGGCGTGTTGGTGCGGGTGTGATATATTTATTAAGTAATACACAGTATAGTGTGGACTTAGTAAGAGTCCGTGATTTTCACCTGACTGGCAAAGGGGCCAGTGGAACAAAAAAGGTTAAGAACCCCTGTCTTGGAGGAATGGGAGTGGGGGAGGGTAGCAATTCAGCTTTTATGAGACACAATTTCTGTTATTGCTGCCTATTGTGTGTGTATGTGACTCCATGGAACAACTCAATATACTATTACCTAGAGAAAAATTATCTTAATTAAGAAATGGGCTAGACTCAGCTCCTCTTGGATGGTCAGAGAGGTATGACCAAAGACCTGGTGAGAGGGGTATTTTGTTTCAACAACAATCCTCTTGCCTGCTCTGTAGGTTCTTTCTTTCTTCCTTTCTTTTTCTTTCTCTTTCTTTCTTTCTTCCTTTCTTTCTTTTTCTTTCTTTCTTTCTTTTTCTTTCTTTTCTTTCTTTCTCTCTTTCTCTCTCTCTTCTTTCTTTCTTTCTCTCTCTCTCTCTCTCTTTTCTCCCTTTCTCCCTTCCTTCCTCCCTCCCTCCCTCTCTTTCTCTCTTTCTCTCCTTCTCTCCTTCTTTCTCTCTTTTTCTTTCTCTCTTGCTCTCTCTCTCTCTCTCTCTCTTTCTTTCTTTCTCTCTGTCTTTCTTTCAGGAGACTTGGAATCAATCCACTGCAGACAGGGTATCTGAGCACTGGACAGATTAGAGGATCCCTATCTCTCTTGGAAAGAAGATACTCATTCCATTCTGTGTGGAGAGGGGGATTCATGTGATTAAGTTTAGTAAATTCCTTCATTAATGTGGCTGTTATCTGGCAGTTGAAAGGCAAAATTCAAAAAGAACAACATACCCTTGGCAAAGCTGCTTCTTCTAGCCTCTCCTCCAAGGCTGCTCTCCAACCCATTGAAAGTAGAGATGAACAGACACTTCCTCTCTTAACACTCTCCTATTATATCATACTCTTTCTTGAAATCCGATCTTTCCCTCATTTATCTTTCTCTTTCACGATAATATCCTCAAATTAATAGGATTAGGGACTCCTTCCTTCCTATCTCCATTCTTTCTTAGTTCCTTCCCTGTATACATTTTTTTTCTTTCTGTCTTTTCTTTTGAAAGAAACATTTTGCCATTCATTCATTCATTCTTTCATTCATTCACTTTTTAAAAGCATTTACTCTGTAATAGTACCTTATTTCTAATCATATAGCCCAAAGAAATTCTACCTCCTTTAAGCCTCTTTTATCTGTACCTCAGAATATGCTCACCCATCACTGGAGAAGGCATCTGCAGGAGACCACTGAGCATTCCACAGTGGGGGATTTCCTCTAGGAAGGTCTTCCCTTGAGATTGTTTCTCAATTCTCTGAGAATACCTATGTTCTCCCTCATCAGAACAAGGATACTCTCCAGGGCAAGAATCCACTGTACCTAAATGGCACCATTATTGATTCATGTATTTTTAAAATATTTTGTTTTCACCAAAACTTACTTTTGCCAAACTAATAACTCGGTATTTTTGTGGTCACTCAAAAATCTTTTAAAACACCCATCTTTTCCGTAAGATCAATGGAATGGCATTTCCATTCTCCAGTAAAATGAGCTTTTTTTAAATTACTGGTTCAGAGGAAGGCACCCCATCATTGAGCAGATGACTGAGTTTCAGGGTTGAAACTGGACAGCCTTTGAGGTGTCTCCCCTCTTTCTAGGAAAAGCAAAGGTGCACGGTTTGATATAGTAGCAAGGGAATGGGGAAGGGAGGTGAGAGGTGAGGGAATGTTATTTTCTAAATATAAAATGTATGTTAACCATCATGGACATAGAAGGAGCCTATTCAGTTTACAGAGAGAGAAGGCAAAGTGAAACCAGAAGGTTATATAATCACAAATTGTGATAGACCCGTGAGTCAGAGTGTAGATTAGAGTTTTCAGAAATCAAGGTGCTTCTCTTGGGTGTTGGGTTCAAAGTAATCTTGTAAACTAATGGGGCTTCAACCCACTTAATTGCTTCAACAGATTCCTCATGATCCCATCGTGTTTGCCCTTCAATTCTTGGACTCTGAGCAGTGGTTCTCACACTTGAGTGTGCATCAGAATCACAGGCTGAGCTTACT
>JAQZBX010031762.1:0-14679 GCA_029593785.1 Cabassous unicinctus
GCGAACCCGGGCCTCCCATATGGTAAACGGGGGCTCTATCCACTGAGCCACACCCGCTTCCCACGATAACTTTTCTTAAGGACATCAGGTTGATGAGCTTGCAAGGCAAGCAAATAGCCTGAAATCCAAAGAAAGACAGGAACTTCCCAAGAGATAATGACTCATCCTGCAGAGCAGGAGAAGAAGATGGGGTTGCTATATAAGTGGGTAAGAATAACTCAGCTAAAATTGTTAACATATTGCTAAAGTATGAACTAACGTGAGAACACAGAACCCCTGAGAGCCAAAAACACAGGGTGTTCACATCTACTCACAAACCCTTCTTTATGATGTTCATGAAAAAGATTGGTGACAGAGAGGGAGACTGGAGAAAGCCTTGGCCATGGTGCAGACCTGGGGTGGGGGTGGGGGCTTCACTGCAAGAAAAGCAGGAAGCCCTAAACAGATCGTTCTCCCTTACGGAACAAGAGCCTAAAGCTGCTTGGGGAAAGACTACATAACCTGGCACTCCAGAGTACAAGTGTAGACCCATTATAGCTATGAAAAGAGAAGGAAAAAGTCTTCGTTCACCGGGGCACGATAAGGAACACAGGGCGCCCAGATCATTAGAAGTCTCCTACTACTAAGGAAAGGGCAGATCCCTGAGAAAACTCCATGCACGGGCAAAGGGCTGGATGTTGGATGAAGACAACAGAGAATCCCCCTGTCTTCCACCATTAGGTTGGCAAGCATGGAGGAACAAAAGAGCAGATTCCTCTAGGGGAAAGCGTGAGCATGGAGAGAGATCCTCTTTGAGGTGTAGACACAGAGGAAAAGACTAATGCTGATGGTGGAGTAGAAACAGTGAAAAAACTCTGGCAAGAGTTTTACCAAGAACAAGGTAAAACTGGAGGAATTTGGAGTAAGTGATATGCAGAACATAATCAAAACAATGACAGTAGGTAAATGCAGCTAACCTCCTGACCAGACTGGCTCACAGCCTCACACCAAGGAGTGGAATGCATTTGCCTACTTCTAGGCAAAAACGCAATCTACAAATCATGCAAAGTATATTCTTTGATCATAACAAAATTATTCCAGAAGTCAATAAAAATAGTAAATCTGGAAAATGCTTAAATATTTGGATATTAAAGAATACACTTCTATAGAACTCATCAGCTATAAAAAGGAAATCTCTAAAAAATTTAGAAAATATACTAAATTGAACGAAAATTAAAACACACACACATACACACACAAAACACAACATACCAAAATTTGTGTGATTCAGCTCAATCAGTGCTTGGAGGGAAACCTATACCATTCAATGCATATTTTAGACCAAAAGTCTGAAATCAAAGCTTCCATGTTAATAAACTAGAAAAAGAAGAGCAAATAAAAATGAAAGTAAGCAGAAGGAAGGAAATGATAATGATAAGGGCAAAAATAAATGAAATTGAAAAAAAAAAGCAATAGAGAAAAATCATTGAAACCAAAAGCTTGTTCTTTCCAAAAGTAAATAAAATAGATAAGCCTCTACTATATTTAGCAAGAAAAAAAGAGAGAAGATATAATTACTGATATCAGGAATGAAAGAAAGGAGATCACTAAAGAACCCATAGATACTAAAAGAATAATAAGGGAATATTATATACAACTTCATGACTCAAATTTGTGGATGAACAGATGAAATTCTATAAAAGTCACAAAGCACCAAAGCTCCTTCAAGAAAAAGGGATAACTTGGATAGTTGTATTTCTATTAAAGTAATTGAATATATAGTTAAAAATCTTCCAACATAGAAATCCTAGATTTGCTTCACTAGATGGCTTCAGTGGTGAATTTTACCAATTATTTAAGGAAGAAATGCACCAATTCAATACAAACTTTTCTAGAAAATAGAAAACAAGAGAATACTTTCCAACATTTTTTATGATGTTGGCATTACCCTGAAACCAAAATCATACAATGCTATTACAAGAAAAAGAAATTTAATTCAGCAATATATAAAAATGCCCATACATCATGACCAATTGATGTAATTCCACCATACCAACAAACTAAATAAGAAAAAACAAAACAAAACCCAACCATATGATCATCTCAATAGATGCAGAAGAATCATGAGACGAAATACAACACCCATTCATGATGAAACGTTCAGCACACCAGGAATAGGAGGAAACTTCCTCAATCTATTAAAAGGCACTGAAAAACAAAACTTACAGCTAACAGCATACTTAATGTTAGAAAAAAGCATTAAGTATGAAAAAAGAGCAGTTCACATAACCTGAATTCAAGACTTATTTTAAAACTACAGTAATCAAATTAGTGTTGTGTTGAGGAAAGAATAAATTGTGAGGAATAGCAAGTCCACAAATAGACCTTAACATATAAGGTGAATTGATTTTTGGTGAAGTTGCAAAAGCTATAGGGACTGGATCAACAAATGATGCTGGAACTATTGGGCATCCATAACCAAAATAATTAACCTCAAGCTATACCTTGCACCTTAATCAAAATTAACTAAAAAGGGATCACAGACACAAATGTACAGACTACAACCATAAAACTGCTAGAAGAGCACATAGGGAAAAAGTCCTTGCAAACTTGTGTTAGGCAGTTATTTCTTTGATATATAACACCACAAGAATGAACCATAAAAGATAATTTGTATTTTATTAAAATAAAAGCTTTTCTCTTCAAAGATAATCATAAGAGAGTGAAAGACAAGCCACAGATGGGAGAATACATTTGTAAAACACATATCTGATGAAAAACATGCCAAGAATATATAAAAAAGTCTCAAAACTCATTAAGAAGAAAACAAACAAATTGATAAAAATTGGGCAAGATATTTCAACAGACATGTCACTGAAGAAGAAATAGAATTTACAAATAAGTACCTTAAACATTGTTCAATATCATCAATCTTTAGAGAAATGCAAATTAAATCCACAATGAGCTCTATGGTAGGTGGACTTCAAAAATGCCACCCTTTGTCACCCATTTTCTTGTCTTTGCCACTCTTCTTGAGTGTGGATGGGGCCTGGAAATATGATAGGCTAGCACTCCTGTGAGTAGATTACATTATATGGCAAAGGTAAGGAGATTTTACAAATGTAATTAAGGTCCAATATCAGTTGATTTTGAGTTAATCACAAAAGAGATTTCCTGGCTGGGTCTGACTTAATTAGATGAGCTCTTAAAAGAGGGGTTACTGGTCTAAGACAGAAAAAATCAGAGACATGCTCTTGCTGTCTTCAAAAAAGAAGTTAATTACCTTGTGAGTAGGAGAGCTCTAGGGGCTGAGTTACCTCTGGCCCCTTAGGTGTCACTGCAGCCCTGGTTGACACCTTTCATTCAGGCAGGTGAGGTCCTGTGCCCAGACTGCTGATCCCCAAGAACTGTGAGATAATAAATTTAGGCTTCTTGTAGGTGCTAAATTTGCAGTTGTTATGCAGAATAGAAACTAATACAAGATTCCAGTACACACTTAGGAATGGTTAAACAAAACAAAACAAAAAAGTAACAATAATAAGTGCTGCTTGCAATGATGCAGAGCAACTGGAACTCATACTTTACTGATGAGAATGCAAAATCATACAGATCCTTCAGAGAAGAGTTTGTCAGTTTCATATAAAGCCATACATATACCTTTCATATGGACCAGCAATCCCATGACTAGTTAATTATTCAAGAGAACTGAAAATGTAGGTTCACAGAAAAACCAGTAACTGAATGTTTGTAGTGGAGTTATTCATACAAGCCCCCAAATGGAAACAACTCAAGCATCCTCCAGCTTCTGAAAGGTTAAACAAACTGCTGTGCATCCATACAATGAAATATTATTCAGCAATAAAAAAGAATGAATTTTTAAAAATGCCATGGCATGGAGGGATCTCAAATACTTTATGCTAAGTGGCTCAAAATGCTATACTCTCTGATTCCATTAATTCGATATTTCAGAAAAGGCAAAGTTATAGGAAATAACACAGATCAGTGGTTGCCAGAGACTTGAGATGATCATAGGTATTGACTACAGGCAGGCATGAGTGATTTTTTTGGTAATGATAGAACATAAGAGCCAAAACAGTCTGAGTTAATTTTACCACATTAATTTTATTGTGTATAACTTTTACTTCAATTAAAATATTGGTTTTAAAAATAGAATACATGGGTTAGGGTAATTCTAGCTGCTGGAGTAAAATCCCAGGGACTTAACCCAGTAAAATTTATCTCTTATTTGGGAAAGTTGAAAATACATATTTCTAATCCATGGCAGTCCTCCTGCAAGTGGTGATTCAGGGAACAAAGCTTTCATCATCTTGTGCCTAGTATTTTTTAATATAATAGACATCAAGTTCTCCAGGCTAGACTGCCACAAGTTGGCAAAAGAGAAAAAGTGCACTTTGTCCCACTTTGGAGGGCCAGGCCTAAAGGTAGCATGAATCATATTTGCTTACATCTATTGGACAGAACTGAGTCCAGAGCCACAGCTAACTAAAGAGAAGGTGTAAAATTTAGACAAACTATTTGCAAAGGAAATAGGGGTAATAGACACATTTTGTGAACAGCTAGCCTATTTATTATTCTTATAATTAATATAAAATTATATAATACTTCCCACACATAATAAAGTTTGGGCCCTAAAATTCAAACAAATAACAACAACAAAAAAAATTTTTAAGGAAAGCAAAACAAACATCAATAAAAACAGTGGTTGACAATTTTTGCAGAATATTAAGTATTTCTCCTTGAATTACATATTGTTTTAAAAGGTACAAATAAAAATATTGTTGCATAAAATTTTACCTATGATGTTGTCTTAGAATTCTTCCAACTTGTGTGACCTGTATCCTGAATTGCACTTCAGATATCTTTCTACTATGTCACCTTGCCTATCCAAATTCAAATTACAGAGGTATACACTGTAACAAAAGATAATCTCCTAAACAATAACTTCACAAATTGCTTTTATTTAACATGGCTAACCTTTAAATGAAGTTTCATTCTCTTTTTCCAGCCTTAGCATTTTAATAAGATTCCACTCTAAATATTATTTCCATAATACAAAGTACACAAGGAAAAAATAAAACTAACAACTATGTTCCTGGATTTAACTCTAAGAAAAGTTTGAAAATTGACAGACTATTCAAAATAGTGTTTAGTGACTTAGATTGAGAAATTGTTCAGAGACATTGAAAATAAAATGTAAATACAATTTGGTTTAGCTTAATATTTTGATTGCCAAATTGCCAAACGACAGATCATATAATATTACTGACATAAAACGCTGACTATTATCTATTTTTCTATATGTAAATTATTCTTCTAAGGTTGATTAGTGATTAGCATTTCAAGTTTTCATAATCTGCAAAGTGATTTTGTATTTGATTCATATAATTTTAAAACTATTTTCTAAATGCTGGTCTTTTCTTACTTGGCTCAAATAATCACATAAGCCACTGATAATGAATGAGGGAGCCTTTATAGGCAGACAGAATTAAACAAAATTATTTTCTTATTCCATGAATATCATCCAACTATTGCTTTAATGAATCCATAAAGAGAAAATAGAAATATATGCAAAGGATATCCTGGTCCTCTTTGAAGGGAAAAGTCAAATGACACAATAGTCCAGTTGTATGGTTAATCAGCTATGATAATATATGGTATATATCTGGTCATCTGTGTATAAATGCAGATATGGTTCTTTGGTATATCTAAATTTAATTACTCAAATTATTTTCTGCTATATAAACTGATTTTGTTTCAGGATTGTAATCTTATGAACTCACTCTATCAGTCATCCTCTATGGTTATTAATTCAAGGGATGTGGCATATTTGTGTTAAATTGGCACAGCATGAAGCGTGAATCTTATGATATATTTTAAACTCCATGTTCATGAATTGTTTTCTTCTGAGTGGGTGGATCACAGCTATATAAAGACACGTTATGTTTCAAGGTCTGTCTCAATTTGAAATATATATATATTTATTTATTTACAGAGTATAAATAAGAAACAAAATGAGAAAAATTAAATTTGAAGAACTCAATATTTCAAATGCTTTGAACATTACTTTAAAAATTAGTTTTGAGGAGAGATTAATCAGTGGAACAAAGAATAAAGAAAAACAGCCTGATTCTAATGAAAAGTAACAGTGGCAAAGAAAAATGTGACCAAGCAAAGAAGAATAAAACAGTAAGCAAACACTATAATGCTGATGATTTTGAGCGGGACTTGGGTGTCTCCAGGAATGCTTCTTAAATTTTATACTGCTTGATAAACCTGGTTTGATAAAGACAGTTAGTTACTAATCAACTATTAACCAAATGAATAATTTGTTGTTTGAATGAATTAATCTAATACTTAAAATGTGCTTAAAAAAAACAGAAACTGAAAATGCCCCATATTAATATTAAATACTTACTTTGGCATGTACAAAATACAGCATGCAGCATAAAATTGGGATTAACATATAGTACATAAGCTCAGGAAAGCATGACAAGCTTTCAATTTTTATTTTTATTTTTTTATTTTTTATGTTTTGAGGTACCAGGGAATGAACCTGGGACCTTGTATGTGGGAAGCTGGCACTCAACCACTGAGCCACATCAGCTTCCCTGAGTTGGTTTTTTTGTTTGTTTTGCTTGTTGTTTGCTTTTTTCAGGAGGCACTGGGAACTAAACCCGGGACCTCCCATGTGGGAGGCGGGTGCACAACTGCTTGAGCCACATCCACTCCCTAAGCTTTCAAAATGTACTCTTTCCACTGTTCTTTGTGTTCCAGTTTTTTGTATTACAGTCATATTAGATGAAAAAAGACTAATACTCCACTGTTGTTCTAACTTAATAATAGCATAATTTATTAAAAAGAACAATTGAATGCTGCCCAGTCAATTCATTTCTTGCAAATATTTATCATGCACCTACTATTCCAGGCATTATGACACAATATTGAGAAAAAAAATACATGGTACCAGATGGGAGCTTGAAATTGAGTGCTAGAAACATAAAGTCTAATACCATAGCCCAAAGAGTTTAATATTGTGATTGAGATGCATGCTATGAAGGAGTTTTATGGTGCTAGGTGGCCATGAAAGAGGAGATCATGGAAAATTCAAGGCTTTGAGTGATGAGCAGCAATCTAAAAGACGAGCAGACCTTAGTTAGCTAGACTATTCCTGGCAGAGGAAACAGGGTATGGAAATATGCTGTAGCAGAAGGGAGCACAGATGAAGAGCTGAAGTGGCCTCGACAGAAAGAGTGAGAAGAGTGTGTGCAGCACCAGGCTGGAGAGATGTGAACAGGCTGGGCCCTGCAGGGCCGGCTGAGCCATGATTGGGTCTTCTGCCATTTATCTAAGATCCATGAGAAGGATGTGTTTTAAGCAGGGGAGGTGCACAAAGAAGATTTGCATTTCAAAAAGAGCTTTCTGACTTGCAATGAGGAGAATCCTTAGGGTCCAGGAGACTAGTGAAGAAGATATTGTAATCTTCCAGGTGAAAGATTTTGGTAGCTAGCCTATTTCCCAGTTCTCAGAGATTAAATAGAAATTATTTTCCAAGACTTTAAATCTCTGCCTTACAGAGAAAAACTATTTTGTGGCCTTATTTGTAAGCCATTCCTAATTTTATAACAGTAGTGGCCAACATGTAGCTTTCAATAGAGAATTAGGACAATTCACCAAGCAGTATTGGCCATTCCAAAAGTTGTCAGTGAAGAAAGAGAAAACTAACGTGAAGGGTGAGTTAGTGAGAAGTTAGGAAGATCCCTGGAAAAAAATGAAGGAAGAAGATTAGATATTAGGTCCATGTATTAACATGACAATCCAATCTGTTTCCAGCTGTATTACTTATCTATTGCTGTTTAATAAATCACTAACAAACCTAGTGGCTCAAAAGGACAACATTTGTTATCACACAGTTCATGTGGGTCAGCAACCTGGAAGCAAAATTGCTGGGTCCCCCAGCTCAGGATATTTCACAGCACTGCACTCAAGGCAGAGGCAAGAGCCTTGGTGTCATCTGAAGGCTCTTCTGTGGATTGATCCACTTGTGAGCTCATTCGTGATTATTGGCAAAATTCAATTCTTTCTATTCTATAGAACTGAGTGCCTCAGTTTCTCAGTGGCTGTAGGCTGAAAGCCACCTTCAGTTCCTTGCCACATGGGTCTTTCCATAAAGCAGCTTTCAACACGGCAGCTGGTTTCATCAGAGCAAGCACAAGAGACAAGCCACGGACAGAATGGGCAAGACAGAAATCAGTCTTTTATAACTTAATCGTGAAAGTGACATTCCATCACTTTTGCATATTCAAAAGCAACTCATTAGGTCCAATCCACACAAGGGGAGAGATTACTAAAAGCATGGCTACCAAGAGGTGGGGATCATTGGGAGGCATTTTAGAAGCATCTTACCACGCAGGGCAAGCTTTAAGATGCACAGCAAACATGAACTGGAGGGCAAAATGAAATCAGGATATAGAAGTTACCTTTTAGAAAAAGGTGTAAATAAAATGCATTCTGGGACATTTCAGGAAATATGTTTGAAAAATAGAATATAATGATAAAAGCATAGATTCAAACTCCTAGGAAATAATGCTGAAAAGGAGGCAAACAACATTCCAGGCAAACTGAGGATATAGAACACACAGCGTTATAATTGCCCATTTACTACATCTCCCACTAGACTCTAAGCTCCAAGAGGACAGGGGCTGTGTTGCCATTTACTCTTACAACCTCATGAACATTTTTGGTACTCAATAAATATTATTTGAAGGACAAATGACTTTGAGGTTTTAGCCTTGCTTGAGAAGGCTTTGTCTGTGTAGGAGCAGGCTGTTCTCCCCACAGAAGAACAGCTATGAAATGCCAGTGTCTTTTAGTTTTGTAATATTTATTCTTAACACTGCTGATGGGTTAAGAGAAATGGGCTAAGTTTGAAAATCTGTTTGTACACCACCATGAGTGTGAATATATTCCTGAACTTTTAAAAGTCATAGATTTGTTAGAATTTGGACAAGGGAGAGGAGGAAGTAGGGGTAGGCTGATTATAATTCTTAGGAGATATCCTTTTTGCTCAACATTTACAGTCTAAGGGGTAGAGTATAAATAAAGGCTAGAAAGCAAGGATGTGTAAGAATATTCAGCAAATAGTTGAGGAGATGCACAAACCCAGTATGATGATTGATGGATATCTACTGACCAGTGTCCTGACTCACTCATGACATGTTGCCAATTTGTGGAACTTAAAATAAGAAGCAAGTACAGTACAAGAATGACATTGCCTCCTTACTCACAGCTTTGGTTAAGCTACCTGAGCCTCAATTTCTTCATGTGCAAAATTCGGAATAACAGTAATACAATCTAAAGGATTTGCATAAAAATGAAGGGATATACACATTTAGTGGACAATTTCAGTTGGCCTGCTCAACAACCATTCCCAATCATCTTCTTCCTTGATTTCTTCTGCCACGGAGTCAGGAGACACAAAATCTTTATTGCTTTATTGCTTTTATTGCTCCTCAAAGCTTTAGTAAACTCTACCATACCTACCTGAAGGTGTTAAGTGGTAGTTTCTGGGAATGTAGTAATGAAAATGTTCTGAAATGGACTGAGCTGTTGACAGCATAACCCTGTGATTAAACTGAAAGCCACTGAGTGTATGCTTTGGATGGATTGTACAAGGTAGGGGACCCTATAACACGGTGAAGCCTGTGGTGAATTATGGGCTGAGGAAGGAAGGAAGGAAGGAAGGAAGGAAGGAAGGAAGGGAGGGAGGGAAGAAGGAAGGAAGGAAGGAAGGAAGGAAGGAAGGAAGGAAGGAAGGAAGGAAGGAAGGAAGGAAGGAAGGAAGGAAGGAAGGAAAAGAAATGTGTGATATCAGCTATTTAAGATAGTGAGATGGCCCATAAAATTGAACTGAATTAACAGAAGCAGAGGCAGAAACTTGAAGTTAGACAATGTAAATTTTCCTGGAATTCACTGATTTCCTAGAAATGTATTGGATTTTCCACAAACACTACTAATCTCAGACTTCCAACCAATCACCAAATCCACCTACTCATCTACTCACCTACTTTTGATACCTTTTGTAGTCGTACCACTACTTCTTTTTAGGCCCTTGTTATAGCTTATCTGAAGCCCTGTCCTGCCCAGTTTCCCTGCTTCTAGTCTTATGCCATCACACCTGTCTTCCATATTGTCATGAAAGTCATCTTTCTAAAATGTGAAGATGTTGGTCATGCCACAGATTAAAAGTTTCACCAACAAATATAAAATATATAGGGGCTATTCCATTTAGAGCATTCAGTGATTGTTTCTCTGCTTAACCACTCTCATTGGTCTTCATTCCTCAGGCTCCAGCCATACTGAAGACCTTGCCCCTTGGCAAACGCACTGAGGTGCTTTATAGTTCTGTGTCTTTTCTCCAGCAGCAAGCCTACTTAAATGCCTCTTTCTGCCTCATGAACAATCTCTGCGGAGTCTTCTTCCATCTTTCATCAGGAGAAGCAGAAGTAGAACACACATTTCCCCTATCAGCAGACTGTCAACCTTTTGGGAGAAGGGCCCACATGTTTTAGAACTCTCTTATTCTCAGCACAGCTACATTATTTAAGTATTCAATGACTGAATACTGAATGAATGAATGAATAAATATATAAATGGTAAAACTAATGAGAATGAGTGGGTAGTCTTTGTCATTTTGCTGACTTCTAAATAGAAAAGCACTCTCTGATTCTTTTAGCTGCCATCTCGCTAGTGCTTGTGGCTGCCTTCTGCATGCTAATTGTCATACAAGTTATACCTGTCTTTAAAGTCCATAAACCGGTCCTTATTGGCACTGACATTTTCATCCTTTGGTCCCGTACCACAATGCTCTTTCATAGTGTTGTAGAGTTTCAGAGCTTGGACTCAATGGTGGTTGAGCACTTACACACACAGAGTAGTCTGTATCCTAAATGCACAAATCTACTTCCCTCTTTCAGGGCATGTTCTACATTTAGCTCAGAAGACCCCATAGTACTGAGTGAAGTTATTACTAAAGTATCACTTATTTCTTTTCCTTGATTTTAATAGTCATTTAAAAGGTCTTATGGCTTGACTATGAAATATGTCTAAAAATATTGAGACCCATTTTAATAATTTAGTACTTAATACATAGAAACTATTGTTTACAAATACATTCTAATAGCTAAGCCAACTTTTAAATGATAACTGTGTCTCAGTGTGTAGTTTAAAATCTTTACTTGTATTAGCTCATTTACTGCTCACAGCAACTCTATTAGGTAGATGCTAGTAATATCCTCATTTGACAGGCATGGATTGTGAAGGACAGAGATTAAGTAAATTGACCAAGGTGACAAGGCTAATATGTGGCAGAGCTAGAATTTCAACTAAGAGAAATGGACTACAAAATCTGTATTCTTAACCGTTTTTTTTATTCTAAACAAACATACCAAAAACAGATTTAATTTTTTCAAAGTAGTCCCCTGGGAGGTATATGCTTATTCAAATGATGCTGCGTTTTCCCATAACATTAAGCAGATTATTCTTTTGGAATAACCTGTTTAAATGTTTTATTGGTCTCATAAGAAAAATCTCTCCTTTGCATTATGATCTATGGAATCTGTGTCATAATACAACATTCACTCTCCTTCTTCCCCCTTTTCTGGTTTTTCTCAGCTTGGCTCTGCTCCTTCCCTTACCTCTCTGTTTTTTCGTCTTATTTATTTATTTATTTATTTATTTATTTATTTATTTATTTTGCTTTTTTTGGCAGGAGCCCAAGGATGCATGGAGAGTATGGCTGGGCTATAACTTGGGGCCGGGAGTCATCTTCCCTCCTACTCCACCCTCAACCCCCCCAGAGGAAGTGAGGAAGGAACACCCTGGGAGGACAGCCTGGGAGTTAGGCAGAGTTCTTCAGGAAGTGGGCTTCGAAGGCAAGGTCAAGTCATGCTCTTTCTCTTTGACTATACCATAAACTGAATGCAAATCATAAAATCAAGTCACCTTAAACCAAGAATCTCTTTTCTTCTGTCTGTTGATAGTTGTACTAGATGGACTCTGTGGTGTTGCCTGTTTATTATCCTTTATTCAAGTAAAGACAAAGTAATTTTTCTTGGGAACACACTTCATCCTCATTTTCAATCCCTGTATTATGGCGGCTTGACCTAGATCGATAGTTCATGGGTGTAAATGTGACCCAGGCCTGGCCTGTGAGAGTCAGTTGTAGAAATGTTGCTGCAGCCTTTGGGGAAAGGGTCTGCCTGAGAACAAAGACAACATGGTCTCTAGAGATGGAAAGAGACAGATTACTGATGATATCATTTTATTTCTTAGATCCATATGTTTCTAAAGCCAATTAATTCCCCTGAAATTTTCAGTTAAATGTATTGATATGTCAGTAAGGCAGAATGAAATGGTTTTGAAAACCAAAAATCTATGAGTAATAAACAATTGATAGCATGCAGATGCTAATCAGATAATATTCACTCAAATTGATTATCAGTTAGGCAGGGCAAATCTTAAGCTAACATTCTTTTTCCAAGTCTCTGCTAAACACAACTGAAACCTCATGCGTTCATTGAGCATGGAGTCATGGTCTTTCAGTTTCCAAAGAATGCTATAAAGTGAGGAAGTTCGTCCATTCATTCATTCATTCATTCAACAAATATTGATTGGGCATTCTATTATGAGCCTATCAATGTATTTGGTAGGGAGATAAAAGGCTAACATAACCAAACCTATTTTCTGGCCTAATTGAAGTCATTAGCAAGGTCAACATAAATTACATAATTACGCAAACAAGTGTGAAATGGCAACTGCTCAGGGCTTGCCACAGCAAGATCTGAGAGCCTATAATAATAACAGAGGCATTTGACTTATCAGAGACATTTGAAAAGAAATTTCTGGGTAAGAGACAACAGGTACACCCCTTTTATGGGCAAAGCATGAGTTTAAATGGAGGTTGTTGGGAAGCCAAGCATCACTTCTCTTTCCAGCCCCAGCCCATTACGTTCATACTCAGTTGACACAAACTCCATCCTCTTTTGTCCCTGGGGAAAGCACACTGGTGCCCTCAGGAGAAGGCACTCTGGGAATTATCCATCACAGGCTTTGGGAATGATCTCAGGCCTGTTTGGGCAAGAAATTATGAGGGCCTAAGTGTCTGAAATGTCATCTAGTTGGGGGGATATAGACTCCAACTGGGCCTATCCCTTGAGAATGGACTCCTGTCTGCCATGGAAGGGGTGCCATGGAAGGAAGGGCATAGTGGTGACCTCCAAAGTATAGAGCCCAGAGCAGGAGCTGTGTTTTCCCAAAACACAGGGCTGAATGCAAGAAGATTTAGCTGAGCTCTAAAGGCAAATGCTGTTGGTGGGACAGCAGGGCAGAGGAGGCAGGGTAGGAGCAGGGGAGAAAGGAACTGCGTGGGCCAACATTTTGGTGTGAAAATGCAGTCTTTGTCATTAGAAAGCTAGCCCATACTTCAAGTTACTTTTTAAGAAATATCTGAAATATGAATATGAACAATGCAAAAAAAAAAAAGATAACAAATGTCATGAAATGTAGGTGGGCTAAAATTGCTGCACAGTGTAATTTTCACACCAAGCTATTGTCTCAAACTAACCAAATCACACAATTATACACACACAGAGATGTACAACAAATAAAATACCCTCCCCCTAAAAAAAAGCCTTGTTTTGTCTTGTTTTTTGAAAGAAATGTTATATTCTGTGTAGCCTGCAGCTACTTAATCCCTCTGGGACTAGTTCAGCTGAGTGACAGTCACTGAATGTGTCCACAGCCTTTACAGTGACAGGAGCAATTTACCTGCACTTTTCTTGTTTAATTAAATAGTAATCAGTGGGTGGTAATTTAGACCCCCATATATATGGGTGTATGTGAAAGTATGACAGCATGATTTGCTAAACTCTGAGTGTTAATCATATTCAATACACTGGCTAAATTTCTGGGTCTCAATGTGCTTTGTAAGGTCTGCTGTTGAACTTGAAGGAATTTATAGCTTTAAGTCATGCATGGATTTATTAAGGTGCCATGTTATACCCGGGGACAGAGAGGTAATTCAGTATTTTTTATAAGTACTGGGGCATGAACTTATCATAGTATTTTCTACTTTGGCTCTGAATGCTATAATATTGGCGAGTTAGCTGTGAAATGATTTGTTCCTCTTAACCAATTTTCTCACTATTAAGAACAAACCTCTTTCTTTAAAAAAAAATGATTGAAAGTTCACAGTCTGCAGAACACTTCCAAAATAACTCCTTAAAACAAGTATTTTTTTTTTCACTATAAACCAAGTAGAGCTTTAACCAGATGAGGTTTTATTTGATTTTCCTTAGAAAACGTGTATGTTCATCAGGATTTATCATAGCATCCAATTTAGCAAATTTTGTCATTTAAATAATTTCAGTTATAAATTCCAGTTTCCCCCTCTTATGTAAATAGCCTCAAAATTGCTTTGGAGCAGAAGCTCTCCAAATATGGCTTCAACCTAGAGGTGATTTTTTTTTTTCAGGGAAAGATTTTTTCTTATATAGTTACATTAATTCTCCAATGTAAAAATCCATGTAATTCAGTGAAAAGGGAATCTGAGAAATTCTTTCACTTTGCTAAATCCAAAATGTTGGAACTTTCAAGTTTAAAATTTTCCCTGGGGCACTGTAA
>JAQZBX010031762.1:14779-26286 GCA_029593785.1 Cabassous unicinctus
ACTGACAGTCTGGCCCTTTACATCACTCAAAAATGAAGCCAGATTTGATTAAAGTGAAAATGAGACCTTCCATTTCTAGCAAAGGAGGCCAAACCCTTTGAGGTATAAAGTGCATTTCTCCATCCGAAGTAATGGCATCAGGGATGAGGCAGCTTCCACCTACCAATTGACCAAAAACTGTGTTTTTTTTTTTTCATCTCTTTTATACAGCTCATTTAAAGGGTGTTTTTGCACTATAAGATTGTTCCTTGATATTCTCCTTCAGATTAAATTCTGACTTGGCTTTTGTAAATGTTTCAAATGAAGAGCCAGGCAACATTCAAAATGACTCAAATTGCCATGTGTCCTATGCTTAACTAGAACGTTCCAGGGCAAGTGTGTCTTTAAGCCAGGAAAGCTATAAAAATAGTGATTATATTTATTTTAATCTCTGTGTCCTTCCTTGGGCTGAAAATGGGCTGGAACATTTTGGGTACATATTTTTTGAACAGACAATGGAAGGATTATTAGATACTTTCAATGACAGCAACTAATAAAGCCTATGGAAAAGAACAAAGCAAAAGCCAAAGTATGCAAAATATAAAAGTTCCACGATGTCAACTTCCTCAAACTTCTTAAGTAAGTCAACTACCAATAATCAGAGAGTCTGTCTTCCCCTCTGTTCCTAACAACTCCCAATTTCATATCATTTGCAAATTCAATTAGCCTGCTCTTTACTCCTGTCACATAACCCATCTGACCCCCTCTGTCTTTCTGCTCCATTTCACCCTTCTCTCCCTACAGATTCTCCTTGGAACAGAGGAATACATGTTGTAAGCCCTATGCATCTCTGCCTCCCTTTTTTTCTGCTGGGCTCAAAGGAGAGGTAATATGAGAACAAATAGGTATGTATGTTTTGGTTACTGAATAGAAAACTTCTGCAATGATTTTTCCTACTTCTCATTGTTACTTAATGTATGCAATAATTTCATAAATTGATAAATGATTTTTAATTTTTACACACATTTCTATGTGCACTTATTATCTACAAAGGTCTTACCCTCTTTTATAACTACCATGTGAGGATTTGATGTTACATGCCATAACATCAAATTCATGCTGTTTATCTCAGTGTGCACAGCAAAAATAAATTTGTCTTGGATACTTAGCTACCTTTGTGGTTATAGGCACAAATATTAACATTAAATAAAAAGTATTTATATGTCAGTGTTCACCTTTTAATTAAATGGGAATGGCCAGAGTCAATCATCTATTGACGGGTATTTACATAGCAAGTAATTATAGGGTGAAGAGATTATTTCGGTTATAAAATCAGAGGGCAAGTCATACCAAACTTCAGAAATAGAGTCACTGAGGAATCTGTAAGAACATGTAATTGCTATGTTTTTAACTGGCATTTACCAAGAACAACTAAATTCTGATGGTAAGTAATATTGTGAAGTATAATTGAAGACATTAGTATGATTTTTATTTTCTTAGTGATTAGGAGTCTGAAATCTCTAATAACATTTTCATTCCTACTAAGCATGTGAAGGAATTCCAGAGAATCTCAGCATAGAACTTTTGTTCTAACAATTCCATCACTTTGTTAGGAAGCCAGGGCCTTTCCAAATTGCCTGGGGATCATCTCAGCTCATCTTCACTGCAGCCCAATGGCAGTACTTCACCACATTCCAATGCCCTAGAAATAGTGTTTCTTGAAATTTCTGTGCCTAGTATTGACAAAACACATTGGCAAAACTATGGAGAATCATTGCATCAGAATTTCTGACAATCTGATACATATATTTCTTTAATCGTACCCTAACATAGAGGTGTAAAGATCCAGGACTCAGGAAGCAGATGTGGCTCAAGCGATTGGACTCCTGTCTACTATAAAGGTGTAAAGATCCAGGGTCGATTCCTGGGGCCTTCTGATGAAAAGCAAGCTGGCCAGCACAGCGAGCTGGCCCACACAGCGAGCTGTCCTGAGTGGCAAGCTGATCTGCGTGGAGTGCCAGCCCGCACAAGAGTGCTGGCCCACGCAGGAGTGATGGCCTGTGTGGAGAGCTGGCGCAGCAAGATGATGCAACATAAAGAGACACAGAAGAGAGACAATAAGAGATGCAGAAAACCAAGGATCTGAGGTGGCACAAAGATTGAGCGCGTATCTCCACTCGGAAGGTCCCAGGATCGGTTCCCCGTACTGCCTAAAGAGAAGACAAGCAGACACAGAAGGACACACAGAAAGCAGACAGGGAACACAAAATCAACAGGGAGTGGAGGGTGGAGAGAGAAATAAATAAATAACTAATCTTAAAAAAAAAAAAAAGGTCCTGGATTCAGAGATTGGATCAAATCTCAGAACAGGAGACAGCACTATACTCCTTCTTTCCCATTCCCGTCTCTCATTTCACCTAAATAGTTACAAAATCACTGTTCTGTTTTTCTCTTTAAATTCTGAATTTCTTATGCCAAAGAGGGTGCCGATTAGGACTGCTTGCCATGGCAGTGATGATTTTTTTAAAAAATATGAATGGCATTTGCTGAAATCATTTACTCAAGTTACCCCTCAGTTCTTTATGAAATAACGGCTGGCTGTGTTGGATGCCCCATTGCTAACTCAGAGTTTCAGCAGATGGATTCAAGCTATTGTAGGTCTACAGTTTAGGTGGTCTATGTATTTTAAAAGAAGGCAAACCTTTGAGATTAGCTCACTGCTCCGACTTAGTAGTACACACGTCTTTTGGCTCAGGTATTGCTGAAATTTAAGGGGGGTGATCAATGTATGTGGACATTCAACTCTGTGAATAATCCAGAATAAACCAAGAGGCTGAAAGATGAGAATAGTTCAGATGGGAATTGGAAGGAACCCTCAAACTCTAAACATATCTTTTTAAGCTATTACCAAGTGATTGTTAAAATGTAGTTGTTTAAAATACATAGCTGTTTAAATAATGTCCATTTTTACCTGTCTTTTGGAAGGGTGGAAAAAGAGTGCTTAGATAACACAAGTAAAACAAATTCCACTAATTTTAGTGCAAGAAAGAAGCATGGCCATTGAGATTCTATGGAGAAAACCTACTATCATCAGATTTCCTAAGTCAATTGGCACATTCAAGGACTAAATAATAGCAATCACTATAGATAGAGCAAGTCACTTTGAGCACTTGCTATGTGCCAGGCAAATTCAACCCGCTTTAAATGTTTTAACTCATTAATCCCTTTACATAAATGAGGAAACTAAGTTGCAAAGACAGCATGCTCAATTCTGGGGACACTATCCCTAGGCTAAACTTCAGCATGTTTCTTTTTCTAGCATTATGAGCTTCACAGGGACCAATGGCTTCAACCCTTCCTATGCCCTTTTCCTTCATAACCTTTACTCTTTGAATTCAACTTGCAGAATATGAGAATGTTTGTTATTAATCTAGCTTCATATAGGCAGGAGAAGCTGACAGCAAATATGCATTAGCTATAAAAATATACACACACAATACATTGTTAAGAGCAACAGTGCTCCCTTTTTTTTCCATCTTTTCTCCTTAAACACGCCTCATAAAAACGGTATTTCTTGGCAAGAAAAACCATTTTTCCTTTATGTCAGAGTCACTGTTAAGTTCACATTTGTGTTTGCAAGTTCTGTTTCCAACTTTCCACTCCAGCCATATCCCCCACAGCAAGAAGTAAATCATGGAATTTGCATATTGTGTTTATGAAGTAGCAGGGCTGTCTTAAAGAAGCAGTGAGGGGTTAGAAATCAGGAACACACATTGTCGCAGGATCCCAATCCAACATATTTGTCTTCTACTTTTATATAATTCTCTGCTTTCAATTAAGACGCCTTATTAAATAGCATTCAAACATGTGAAAGCAAAGACAGAACCTGACAGAATTTCAACAGGTTCTGTGCATTCATACTGTATGTCACCTCTTAATTAGCAACCAAAATGCAATGAACAGATTGTACAGTTTACCATCCTAGCCCAGCTCCTACACTTGCTATTTGTGCATATACAGCATATTTAAAGAGACCCCCATCCAGCGGGATTTTCATACTTGCTCCATCCCTGGAACTGAACCACCATCAACGAAATGCCACTTCATGGATGCCTTAGCCTGCAGCAGCAGCTGGCATTACCAAGCAGTTGAAAGGACATTTTAATCTCCTGTTTAATGCATTTTTCTCCACCTGGGATAAGAAGCCAAAATTGCTGTTAGCAAAAAATGCCTTAGTCATTAACTGAAAGTGCCTTTTTTAAAAGTGTTCCATTACTCCCCTACTGGGAAATTTCAGACTTTATTAGCATTTTTTTGAATTTGTATTAGTAGTACCTGAGTGGTAAAATGCTAATGGATGAACACTTAGCTATTTTCTGCAGATTTTGCTTTTGGGCTTTCCTTGTACAGGAGCCAGAAGGGAGAAAGGGGTCAATATATTGTATTCCTCACCTGCCTCCCCAATACTGAAGTCCATAGTCAAAGGAATCATCTTAATTTTCTATTATTCTGTGCCTGCAGAGGCACAAAAGAATGGATTTAGGGACTTACTTTTGCCTCAGGGCAACCAAGAGGATATTAAATGTTCTTTAAATGCAAGTCTGTGTATTTAAATCACATGCATGCTGGGCTGGTATTACCTTGCTTTGGTGATAAGACTGCATTAAATTTAGGCTGCAAGCAAATAGAAATTCTCCCATCGAAACACATGCTGTTAGCGAAGGGTTGTTCCGTCATTTAGGTACCAGAGCTATCACATTGAAAAATAAGAGCTGTGAAACAATTTAGATTGTGACTCATGCATATTTTTAATTCTTTCGATTCTTAGTTTTTATTTGCCTGTTTTGTTTGATGTCTAACTCAACATCCACCTACAATTTTAGAAGTCTTCTGAAATATCAGGCAAGCCTAATAGAGTGGTTGTTTGTGTGGTAGTTTGGTTTGGTTTGATTTGGTTTTGTTTCTGATGGGACTGCGCTCGCTAGTCATAGACTAAAATAAATAAATATTTATATATTCAATGGAATATAGCTACTTGGGTCCTAAATGAAAATATATTGAAATCTCCCACCAAAATACTTAACTGTTTAGTAAAAACTGAAGAGGAAAAATAAAAGGTCAAAATATATCTTAAAAGTAATGTACCTAGTATTTATCCCTGGCCTCATTACCATATTCAACCAATTGAGCAGTGTATTGTCATCTTACGTAACTGCCCCTGAGACCTTCTTTCTGCCTGCAGTTTTACTTCTGCTGTTTCCTGGTTTGGCAACAGAATAAGCAAACCACCTTTCATATGCAGAAAGTATGGTTTCCTCAAGGTATAAGTGGAAATGCAATCCTTCTCCAAACAACAGTGCAGGCAGCAGTCAAAAAGGAAATAATATTGGATTTAACGGGGATTAAGGCTACAGCAAGGCACAGTTCCCCAAGGATGTGTGTTTTCTGGAGAAGTTTAAGACAGTATAGCACTGGGACTGAATTAGAGAACATATAGGATATATCATAGGAAGAGAAATTATTAGGCATTTTCCTAAAATTACTCTTTATTGTTTGGATGCTCAGAAGTCATAATTAAAAGCACTTAATAGTGGCTTTCCAATGGCTCAGCATAGCCATTCCATACCAATTACCTGTATCCTTGTTGCATCCCTGCCTCTATACCTTACCAAGAATCTAAGAAGCTTAGATGTGCTGGGCAGCTGTAAATGGTCAGATTGGCCAAATTTTTGGAACATATAGGTACATACATATTCAGATTCCATTGAGGTATTAATCTTTCCAAAGCACTCCCATGAACGAATCATCAGCAAATTTGACTGCATCTGTTATGCAATATGGCTTCATTGTGCATTATTCAAAATTGTAACAGAGATTTGCAGCACACAAAATTATGACTTCTCTTTTTTTAATCTAACTGAAAAACTTCCATAACTTGAAGACCACAAATACACTGTAGGCATTGGAGTGGTAGTCAATGGAATACTGGTGCATAGAATCCAAATGTATCTGCAAATTCTATATTCAACACATGGGTATTTTCCAAGGTTTTAGCTTTTTTAGTTTGTGAAGTCCTTTCACAGAAATGTATCATTTCGGGGGGACTTTTTAATTTTTTCTGAAATCCTTTGTCATTTTATGACTATATGGAATGTCACAATGATGTTATTTTAATAAGATAATTTTATTTTGTATTTTCAAATTAGAAAATATTACATTATAAAATTGATATTCATTTTTGATAATTTTGTGGCATACAAAGGCAAATTTCAACCTTTCCCACTTAACAAGTGATTTATGATATTTAATTTACTTAGCTTAATTATGTTAGAAATAAAATCTTGATTTTGAACAAGTTTACAAAATGATATATCACACTTCAGTTAGGAAACTAGAAATCTATTGGCAAGTAGATTGAAATATAACTTGTTTTTTAATTAAAAAACAGATAAGAAATGTTTGCTTGAAGTAATATTTGGAATTTTCTTATTTTTCAATAAAACATTTAAAATAAAATTTTTGTGTTATTTTTCCTCTAAATAATGAGATAGAGAAAATAATTTAGGTTGTTTGTAAGTACATCTCCATAAATAACGCATAATGGATATAGAGGGCCTTTCTCCCAGTAGATAAAAATACAAATCAGATATATTCATCACTATATTTTTCTCTTTTAACATTGGCTTTTGCAGTAGAGACAACTTGATGTGCTATTTGGGATTCTGATCAGATGAAAGCAACTGAAGACCATCTTTAGACAGTTTTATAAAGTTATATTTCTTCACTCATCTTTGTTTCATCATTTTTTGTTTCCCGTCTTTTATCAACATTACATTATAAGTATTAAAAAAAGAAATAATAAATAAATAAATACTTGAAGTATATAATGGTTGGCCATCACAGCTTCTAGGGGTTTTCAGTTGATTAACAAGTTCAGTGACATGAAACCCCTCACCACTCATATGATACACCCTAGAAAATGTTCAGACTGTTTCATTTCAAAGGGGGAAAATGTTTGAATAACTGCTTTATCAATCTAAAATTTAAATAGAAACAGATAACATTGTCACCATTAAAAGTGAGGCCTTCTTATTTTTATTGTGTTAACATTCCTGAAAATTTGTGGTATCTTATGTTTAAGGAACTTAAAATCCCCTAAGGGATGTCACTTTAATTCATTCATTTAACATATATTTCTTGATCTTCACTACATATTATACCAGCAATATATTAGGATCCAAGGATAAGCAGATAAAGAATGTAGAGTTCTTGTTTTTAAGCAACTTGCTGGCTGATTGGAACATCAGAAACATAAACAATAAGAGTAATACATTTTTTTTTGCTCTATCAAATACCTACAATTATATTTTGCTAAAGATTACATATCCAATGAATTCATTAATGATGTAGAGTTTACACGCACCCATACTTACAGATAAGCACACATATATTCTGTAAGCACAAAGCTTATATTCATAAATAACTTTTTGCTTGAGGTCAAAATTTCAATTAATGATCATAATGGGAATTTAGGTTTTTAATGCAGCCACTAATCTTAAGTCACCAGTAAAATCTAAGCAGTTATATCCCAAACCATGGTGATATTCAGTGGACATGCATTAATAATCTATACTACTTAACATTATACCAAAAAAGGAGTTGACTACAAAATTTTTTTTGGTGGTTTTCAAGTATCATGGCATACAGTTTTGCTAAGTGCTGTAACAGAGTATAAAGTACTGGAGGTATGGGGCAAAAGGTAGAAAGAAATGGTAAACTGTGCATGGAACAGTTAAGGAAATCTTCAAAAATAAAGTCACAGTTGAATTTTGTCTTCATGTATGAGCAGAAGTTTGTTGGGCAAGGCCATTTGGGAATAGCATTTCAGTACAGGGTATATGACATATGCAAAGTAGAGCATGGTCATTTCAGAAATTATTCAAGTAACCCTGCAATTTAAGTTCACATGTGACAGTGAGAATAAACAAGATGGAGGAGAATGTGAAAGACATGGTCTACCAAGAAAAGAACTTTGGATTTTATATATAGGCAATGGAGAGAAATTGAAGGGATTTGCGGACTGGAATAAAATAACCATATGTGCTTTAGAAAGATGATTCTTGATAACCAGGACTCTTTCTACCCTCTACACTCCCTTGCCTCTTGCCCTCCAGTCACCAACACAGCACTAGATTAGAGAAGAGTAGAACTGTAGAATACTGGAAACATTCATCCTAGGTGTATGGTTATTTGGAGGGAAAACAAAATGTTTTAATGAATTTTACCATGCTGATTTTGTTTTTCTTATGCATTTATGTGGACGTTCAGTAACCAGCAGGAATATTATTGCTGATATTTTTTGAGATGTTTAGCTAATACTCTTTTATATGATTGTGTTTGTCATCTAAACACAGATCAAAACTATTCTCCAAATTGCCAACATATATTCAAGATGTACAATGTTAAATAATATTCAGCATTTTGGAGTTTATTAAAAGCTTAGTTACTTGAAATTATAGTGTAAGAAAAAGATTTTACTTTCTTGTGAATCCACAACGTAATTGATCCAAATTTGAAAACAAAGATATAATCATGAAAGTATTTATACATACCTATATCTGTATCTATATCATCTATCTATCTAGCTTCTAACTATCTAGCTATAAAACCCATTTTTCCCAAATTTTTTAAATTGATTCTTGTGAGCAAAAGTTCACATTTGGGGCCTGGATACCCATGGGAACATGGAAGACAATGACATGTGAATGGTCATCCTAGCCTGTGTTGATCAAAGCTGTTTGGTGTTTCAGAAAAAATGTTTTATAAAAACTCCTAAGCTGTGATTCAAAATCATAAGCAAATTTTCAAAACTCAGGTTTTCTTCCCTTGTAATATAGTGGCCATTTATTGGTTTGGAGCCACATGTCAGAAACTGTGTTAGATGCATTGCATGTAGCTTGTCTAATTCTTACAACTGATGAAAAGACCATATCCATATTTGAAGATAAGAAAACTGAGGGTCAGAGAAGTTTTTATACAAATTCTGCACTTTGCCATCTATTGTGCACTCTTTATTAGTTAAACTTAACTGATAGTTCCTTTTCTACCATGACTTTTGTTTAAAGTATGTTAGCTAAAATAAGGCCTTGCATAAATATTATTATTTCCCAGCCCCAACTCTGACAGGGAGGGGGAGGGAAGACCTGCACCAGCCTTTCCAGGCAACTGCAGGCACTTTTGGCTGACACAGACTGGATAGTTGGACACCAGGGACTTCATCCCTGTACCCCAATAGAATAAGGAGGGGAGCTGTGTTTCCTCAACCTCTCTGGACAACTGCAAGTGCTTTCAGCCCACACAGACTGGTTTGTTGAGTACCTTGGATTCCATCCCTACCCCCGCCCCCATAAGCTAAGAGGAGGACTGGCATTTCTTCAGTCTCTTTGGGCAAGCAAAGACTGCATACTTGGACACATGTAGAACCATCCTTGTGCCACAATAAGATAGGAGGGGGCTGTTGTTTCCTCAGGCTCTCTGGGCAACTACAGGTGCTTTTGGCCTGCACAAACTACTTTTGGGCATCTGTGATTCCATTGCCTACCACAAATAGTTAGAATAGGGCACCTGTGCTTCCTCAGCCTCTCTGGACAACTGCAGGTGCTTTCAGCCTGAACAGACTAGTTTGTGGGACACCTGTAGTTCCATCCTCACACCATAAAGGGCAGAAGAAGCAGTACTCCTTTAGCCTCTCAGGTCAACTGCAGGTACTTTCGGGTCACATGAACTAGATTTTTGGGTACTCCGGAGGGTCCATCCCCACCCCTGGCAGGGGAGGAAGGGCATCAGAGCTATGCTAGGCTACTGGTCAACTGCGGTGAGTTTTGACCCACATGGCTTAGTTTGCTGCCCACACCTGCAGCTCCATCCCCACCCAGGCAGTGGAGGAAGGGGCTGAAGCTTCATCAGACTCTCTGGGTAACTACAGATGGTCTTGGCCAGCACAACATGGATTACTACACATGCTGCAGCTCTGTCCCTACCCCTGGTAGCGGAGAAAGGTGGGAGAAGCTTCATCAGTTCCTGGGGCAACATGGGCAGCTTCAGCTTCCACAGCTTACAACACCAACTACATTCTCAGCTCCTACTAGACAACCAGCAAGGAGGAAAGGGCAAGAAAGTCCTAAACTAAAGAGAGAGACTTCACCCAGAATAAATACATCTAGTAAGCTAAATGCCAAGACACCAACAAAAAATTGCAATCCATACCAAAAAACAAGAAAGATATGGCTCAGTCAAAGGAACATGGTAAGCCTCCAGATAGTATAAAGAAGTTGAGACAACTAATCATAGATGTTCAAACAAATCTCCTTAATAAATTCAAGGAGATGGCTAAGGAGATTAAGGATATTAAGAAGACACTGTCTGAACACAAAGGAGAATTTGAAAGCATACATAGAAAAATAGCAGATCTTATGGGAATGAAAGGCACAATAAATGAAATTAAAAATACACTGGAGGCATATAACAGCAGATTTGAGGAGGCAGAAGAAAGGAACGGTAAGCTTGAAGACATGACCTCTGAAAGTGAACATACAAAAGAACAGATAAAGAAAAGAATGGAAAAAATTGAAAAGGGTCTCAGGGAAAAAAAATGACAGCAGGAGATGTGAAAACATACATGTCATGGGTGTCCCAAAATGAGAAGTGAAGGGAAAAGGGGCAGAAGGAATACTTGAAGAAATAATGGTAGAACATTTACCAAACATATTGAAGGATATAGATATCCTTGTCCAAGAAGCACAATTTACTCCAATTCAAATAAAATCAAATAGAACTACTACAAAACACATACTAATTAGAATGTCAAATGCCAAAGACAAAGTGAGAATTCTGAAAGCAGAAAGGAAAAAAGCAATGCATCACATACAAGGGACATCTAATAAAATTAAGTGCTGTTTTCTCATCAGAAACCATGGATGCAAGGAGGCAGTAGTATAATATATTTAAGATACTGCAAGAGAAAAACTGCCAGTTAAGAATCTTATAACCAGAAAGACTGTCTTTCAAAAATGAGGGTGAGTTTAGAATATTCACAGACAAACAGAAACTGAGATAGTTTGTAACCAAGAGACTGGCTTTGCAGGAAATGCTAAAGGGAGTGCTACACCCTGAAAAGAAAAGATAGGAGAGGGAGGCTTGGAAGAAAGTCTAGAAATGAAGATTATATCAGTAAAAGAAACAAAAAGTGTAAAAAGATTGGTGAAAATAAAATATGACAAATAAAACCTGAAGGCCAAAATGGGTGAAGTAAGAACTGCATTTACAGTAATAACATTGTGTGTTAGCATATTAAATTCCCCAATCAAAAGACACAGACAGGTGGAATGGATAAACAAATATGAGCCATCTATATACTGTCTACGAGAGACTCACCTTAGACCCAAGGATACCAATAGATTGAAAGTGGAAGACTGGGAAAAGATATTCCATGCATGCAGTAACCAAAAAGAAAAAAAAAAAAAAAAAAA
>JAQZBX010031763.1:0-26174 GCA_029593785.1 Cabassous unicinctus
AAGAAATTGAAGAATAATTCAAGAAATAAATCTAAGAGCACTGAATATGGTGCCTTTTTAAAATGATCAAGAAATTAGTAATGTGCAAATAAGAGAGTGTTCTCAAATAATTTAAATTGTTCCTGGGATTGGGGAAAAGCGTCAAAGTCATTTTACAGCAGGAACATGATTCTCACCTTAATACCTAACTCTGGAAAGATTAAATTACAGGCCAAGTCCAAAGCCTTGAATAATGAGTTCAAACAGAATTTAGTCCACTAATGCAGGGATGATAAATAAAATACTAATAATGTAATCATCCTCAATCCATCCCAAAAGTAATTGTGTAGAATTTAACACCAATTCCAAGTTTTAATGACTGATAATTTTTAAAGTGATGTAGAGCATCTTCTTTAAGTTAACAATGTAATTTTACATTTAATATTAAAACATCGATGGAATTCTTATTTAGTGAGAAGCATTAAGAGGGTGCTAGATATAATACTCCCAATATTATACAATATTAATGGGAGATTTTAACTGAGAATCAATAATACATTTCTAAAGGATAAAGAGTTAAGATGAATATATGTTAAAAATAAATAAAAAAGTAAACATGAACATCTGATTTCTAAAGGAGGAATTACCTTTTGTTTATATGAGCAAAGGAAGAAATGATAATGGAAAATGATTTGATATTACTCAGTATTGTACTTAATTGTGTATAATATCACTAACAAAACCATAAACATATGAGAAATTGTGCAAGATAAGAGCAAGCTGCATGAAAAAGTATTAATGGTACATATATTTTGAATGTGTTTAGATATAACTCTATAAATAAATAAATATAGATATATATATATATATATATATATACACACATATACACATACATATCATTGATATGGTCTTTTTAAATAATTTTTTACTTTCTTAAAATTACTTTAGACTAAATAAAAGTTATATAAAAAATATTGAGGATGCCATACGCCCCTCCTTACTCCTTCCATACTTTCTCACATTAACAACATCCTTCATTAGTGTGATACACTTGTTACAAATGATGAACACATATTGGAACATTGTCAATAAGCAAAAATTATACTTTACATTATAGTTTACACTCTGTCCTTCAAAATTTATAAGTTATGACAGAATATATAATGCCTGTATCCATCAGTGCAAGGTCATTTAGGACAATTCCAATGTCCCAAAAATGCCCCCAAATTATATCTGTTTTTCCCTCTTCTTCCCCTCAGAACCTCCAGGGGCCAATGCCTCCACATCAATGAAAAAAGCTCTTCCATTGCTAGAATAACAAAAAGTCTATAGTAGAAAAATCATAAGTCTACTGTAGGCCATCGTTCATTCCCCAATCATGAGGATTCTGGGATGGTGATTTCCAGTCTGATTCTAGGTGAGAGGGGGCTTAGATCCCATGAGGCTGATGGATGGGGGTACTATCTGACTTGCAGTTGCAGACTTTCTTTGTTCCTTGAGATTGGCTTTGTCCATCATCATCTCTTTGAAAGTTGTCCTGGGTGAGTCCAATGAACCAGAGAGTATGTGTTGCAACTCTCTTGAGACTCAGGGCCCAACTGGTACATGGACAGTCCAAAGATTTAAATCTCTTGGACGTACATCTATCAAGTCTACTACTAACTATAGGTTAGTAGTAGACTTGAGTATAGAAGGAGCAGAAGAGCCATGTGTAGGGAAACCACAGCTGAGTCCAAATCTGTCACACTGGGGAGCATAAATTCCAAAGTAGAGCTCCTGGCAGGCACTAACTCCTGAGCTGTCTGCCCTGCCAAGAATGTCTGGATGTCTCTAGGCCCTTGAGGAGACCCACTATTTGAGGCTATAATTACTGGGGCAGTCAATGAGATCCTGCTGAGACATGCATAAACATAACCTCTAGAATGACCTCCTTACTCACTTTGAAATTTCTTAGCCATAAAAACTCATATGTATTCACCGTTTCTCCTTTCTGGTCAAGGTCTTTTTCCAGGTGCATTGCTAGTTAGTGCTTGGTAATAATCCTTTGGTACGAGGGATGCTCATCCCCAAGAGTCATGTTCCATGCCAGGGGTAGGTAATGCACTTATATGCTGAGTTTGGCTTAGAAAGAGGCCACATTTGAGCAACAAGGAGGCTCTGGATGTAGCTCTTAGGCAACATATAATACTAGGCTTAGTTTCAATTTCAAAAGAAAAGGTTCCTTAGTACAAACATCAATATCAGGGGCCCATTGCAGGGGTCCATCCACCTTCACTAGGCACTGGCCCTGTACTCAGGTGATTCTTGCTTTCTCCTTAGAGAATGTGGCAGAGGTACCCAGGATGGGAATTTGATATTCTTTCAGTTATTGTGTAGATCTCCACCCTCCATGGCAATGCTCCATGAACACTTGAACACATTTGTATGCCTTAGCGTTATACTCCAGGTGAACATCTTCCTATGCATCCCCTATCACAGAAATGCCACAGCAATGATCCTCCCCTCCCATAGTTGTGACCCTTTTTTGATCCAAAACTTCTTCAAAAATGAAACCAACAAAATAACCAAATAAAATTAATAATAAAATGAAATAATAATGATATTTTGAAAAATAACAAATTAAATACAAAAACTTGGAAAAAATTGAAATTATAATACTTTTGACATTTTACCTTTAATCACCATAAGATCTGTTGTCTTGTATGTATATTGGCATTTTCTTCTGTATATTCCCTAAATGTCTTATTTTCTTCATGTATCTTCAAAGAAGTTGTACATTACAGAGAAGTCACATACAGAATATAGAGGATTTCCATGTACCCAACATCCTGTCCCCTTTTCTCTCTCCCTTATTAATAACATTATACACGTAGATGGTACATTTCTTATAATTGATGTACATATATTGAAACATTGCTACTAAACATGGTCAATGAGTTACACTATGGTTTGCATTTTTGACCATACACTTTTATAAATTTTGATGAAATTTAAAATGGCTTGTATCCATTATTGCAAGATCATGTAAAACAATTCTAATGCCCTAAAAATGCCCTGTGCTATATAATGCTTCACAAATATTAACATTAATTTCACCTTTGAAACCTTACCCCATTATTAATGTTTTTTCAGAAGATAACTTATTAAAAGTTATATTTCCATTAATGAGTCCCAAGGCACTTTCCCAGAAATGGAGGCACTGAGTCATAGAACAGGTGAACTAATTTCAGGGTCTCCAGGTAATTATCTGCTTTCCTATGTGCCATGGAGTCAGAATCTCCACTATGAAATGATAATATCAATAGCAGAAATTACCAGGTGAAAGGAACATTTCAAAAAACTAAAGACTAACCCCCAATCACAAATTATAGGGACATTTTAATAGTCTTACAATGAGAATTATTGACAGTGATGCTGTAAATGGTGAAATCAAACTACTTTATATATAGCACATTGGTTTAGGGAAATGGAAGCAAATACTTTGGGATTTCAGAATCAAATCCTAATTATCAGAAGGAGACATTATTGTCCAAGTAACTCTTATAATTGTATGCACAGAAAGCCTACCTTGTAACCTTCTCAAAAACTCCAATATAATTGTCTCTTTTTTATCTTAAAATAATTACATATGCATAAAAATTGGGCTTACATGTCATTTATGAGTGGTATTAAGCCCTCTAACCGAACACTGGGGAGTGTTTTTTTAAAAATTATACTTTTGTGCATTAAAAAATAAAAGAATACTGTAATGGCCAATAAAATACTTTGATATGTCAAAAATAAATATCAGTATGACAACTAAACAGCCACTAAATATAATTATCTTGAAAGCAACATGGCTTAATTCAATATATATAAGATGCATGAGATATTTTCCATGAAGAGTAGAGTGCAGAAAAATCTTCATCCTCTGCTTTATATAGTAAGAGAAAATATTTTTATAATGTATATATATATATATATACACACACACACACACACACACACACACACACACACACACACACACATATACACACAAACAAACACTGAACCTCTATTTGGAATTTTTCTTTTACCTTGGGTACATAGTGAATTTCCTCTTCATTCATGACTCTACTTACATAACTCCATAGCAGAAGGCTTTTTGAGGATCCTGCATTTCATTAGGATTTGTTTCTTCTGCATGGCAGTTATGTGCTAGCTTATGCTTTCTCTCACATTTGATTATGAACCTTCATGGAGTGGGGTTAACCTCATTCTGTACATGTTCCAGATAAATTACATCATGCTTGCTGATAAATATGCAGAAAGCTAACAAAATAAATGCTACATTGAAATAAGTTGAAGCTTAAAGTGCTGGATTGAAATTTACAGCAAGTAGAGAGAGATTAAATTTTCAGAAAGATTTTTTGGAAAAGGAAACAATTAAGTTGAAGCTTGAAATACATATATTAAATAAAGTGATGTAAGCAAAATTAGCTAAGTATGGAGTTCCAGGGAAACATCCCTCCAGGAAACAATGAAAAATGAGGGGAAATTATGAGAATTAACTTGGAAGTTGAGGAAATAACACCAGTTTTATAGCAACCAAGCAAATGCTGAAAGAAAATGCTGATTTTAGCATTTTAAAGTGCTTTATGGCATTTTAACTTAGCCTTGCCCAACTACTACCTGGCACAACAGAACTCTTGAAGATAGCAATGTACATTCATGCTTTGGGTACCTGGTTCATGAAGAAAAATGAGGATGGTGTTTTGAAAAAATTGTGTTTTGCTGGCCTGTATGGAGGTTGCTTGGATGACTGATTTAAGATGCTTGCCTTCTTTCACCTAATTCAGAACTCTCTTATGGAAACACACACACACACACACACAAACTCACACCTAAAGAGAGGATGATCCTTGCAAACACTGAAAAGCAAATGAACATGTAGCTGCCACCTGGGTCAAATGACTACAGTTGGGGCAAACAGTTGACATGTCAAAGGCCTGGGGATGGAATGGGGTGGTAGGGGGAGAAATCTGAAAAGAGAGTTACTTCAGGGTATAAGGAATTTGAAAAGCTCCTGCATGTAACAGGGGGTCTAGAAAGCAATGCACATGCACTAGGCAAGACACCTACTCAGAAAGGGCCTCAAAAGGTAATAATGTCGCACCTCTGGCTCACAGGGAGGGCCTTAATCCAATAGGATTTCTTAAGCAGAGATTGAAGTGTTGCCAAATCAATGTGAACCAAAGACTGGCAGCAAACTACAGGAAGCCAGGACAAGGCAAACAAGATTCTCACTGTACGGGTCTCAGAGGAATCATTGCCCTACTGGAAACAAGATTTTACCTCTACCATCCAGAACAGTGAAATAATACATTTCTGTTGTTTTAAGTCATCTTGTTTGTGGTACTTTTTCACAACATCCTTAGTAAACTAAGACAAATGATCATTATTTAGAACTAAATTAATTAAAATGACTTTATTGAGTTATTTTCCGCTTATTTTAGCACAGGTAGTTTTGCAGTACTTTTAATGATCTATTTGTAGAGCTTTCCTGATTTAAATTTGTGTGGGAATCCCTCAATGTATTCCAAAATGAATCTGTCCAGCAATATGGAATTGAGCCTGTATTTTATTTTTATGCTTCCTAAACATTTTGTGTAGTAGGGAGGATATATGAAGTCAGATTCATGCTTTATAAGTGATGTAAAATTCATTTTCAGAATTAAAAAAAATAAACATGAAATAATCTGTCAATTGTGTGATTCTGCAATTTGCAGTAAAATAAAGTCAGATATGGAATGATTGAGTGTGCATTGGAGGTGTTATAGAAATTCACATTGATTAACACTGTAGTAAGCCATATCTTGAAGAAAATGAAATTCTTGGAAAACTACAAGGGGGTAAATTGTCTTCTATACACATACTCAAACTTAATGTGGAGAATTTTTCATAACCCACATTTTCTGCATATGATTTCTCAAAATTATCAATGTCTGTGGTTGACATAAAGAAGGAAAGAATTGAGCTGAAATCACTACTCTTCAACTCTGAATCGATAGAAAGTATAAATATAAAAATGCCTTCATGGTTGGTATCACATGCAATCTCCCTGCTCAAATCTTGCCCATAAGACTCAGTTATTAACTTGATATAAGTTATTTCTGAATTTTTCAAATTAAATCCTATTAAATATCTCTGTATCTCTTCAAGTCCAAACTCTTCATGGATTATATGTTGAAACAATATTATATTTCAGCTTTCTAATGTAATGTGCAGAGTTTTCATTTGGAATTCTCTTCCAGAAAGACCTTTACACTTATCAAATTTTATTTTCCAATAGAAGTGCCAGTATTAGAACAGATCTAATTTTTCATTTTCATGCTCCTTTTGTTCATTTTTTTATTCATTCACGAATTCATTTACACATTTATCAAATATTTTAGACACGTGCTCTGTGCTACTCTTCTAAATGCTGATGTCTCAAAAGAGAGTAAAATAACTTCCTGACACTAAACATCATCGATAATTGTAACAAGAGAAAAGTTGGATGTCTTGGAAAAGGAGCATGAAAACTTAATGGGAATATTTCCTAAGTTATACAAGATGGCCTCAACCCACTGTAGATGTTGGAGAATTCTTTGAGAGTTCAATGTTAGGGCAAGTTGTATAGTCTTGAAATGTCTGAATAACTTATTTGAATATTTATTTTAAATCATCATAAGTAAATTAATTTAGTGATTTAATAACACAGAATCTCACCATTTTTTAGCTTTCTGAACTTATTCCACTGCTTGGTGTCTCCTGTAGTCACTCTTTCTCATCAATTTCCTTAAGACCTACTCAAAGACCTTTTGCCTAAAGATTTTATTCTTTGTATCTTCCCTTAATCAATCACTCTCTCTCCCTGTTCTGTCCCTCACCCTCTCCTTCTCTTTCTTTATCTCTTGCTCTTGCTGTCTCCGCAGTTCTCCACTAACCACCACACACTAAGTAACATTAAAAAAGACCTGAAAGTATTATGCAATAATATAAAGATACTTGATGTTCTGATCTTCCATTTTACAATTCATTACACTAATTCCATGGTCACAGTCTAAACCCAGATTCTTAAGGGAGCTGTTGAAGGACAGGATATGCTACACTGGAATCACATTTATGTGAGTTGAATTTTTTCTGCTTTCCACTTCTAAGACAAATAAAATGAAACAATATTAATAATGTCTTCATGGAGTTTGGGATATTTTTCCTAAATTGCTGTGGTTTAATTGCATGTAAACATATCTGGTAGATATTAAAATTGTATTAGTTATTCTACTAGATTGCATTTAATTTATTTTGATTAATTTTTAAAAAAATCATTCTAGAACTTAATTGTAATTACAATATATAATCGCATATTTTGGATAAATTTATTTTAATACTATTTCATATCAAGGAATAAAATATGTCTTTATTTCTACAGATTCAATTATTGGACACTCACATAAAAGATTGAATGTGTTTTCATAATTTGATTATAAATAACTGACTTCATCAACAATATTAACATCATTCTTAGCATAGCTCATTTCCTCCTTTATTGATGAGAAAACATGGAGAGAGTGTCTCAAAATATTTTATTATGCCAATACTCTCTATTAATCTATATATTGTTTATATATACTTTGGAAATAATGATGTAATCTTAATTGTCTCATTGATGCATGGATATTTGCATCTGCAATGGAAATTTATTATTATTCTACAACCTTTTCATCCATTTTATTTACATTTTATTGGTTTATTTGGTGACTTTCCTTGGAAACACCCTCGTAATTACCCTGATTCTTGTGGATTATGGGCTCCAATCACCTATGTATTTCTTCCTTAGCAATCTCTGTTTCAGTGAAATATTAACAACCACATGTGTTGTTCCCAAGATGCTGGCAGGCCTTCTGTTAGAGAAGAAGAGCATTTCATTTATTGAGTGCCATGTCCAGTTCTATTTCTTTTTCCTCTCTGGAAGCACTGAGTTTATCCTGTTTGCCATCATGTCTTATGACTAGTATGTGGCCATTTGCAGCCCCTTTCAGGACTCTAAGATGATGACAGTTCATTCTGTGTCTCTCTTTTAATACTCTCCTGGGTAAGCAGCTTTTTCCTTATTCTCCCAACCACCATCTTTAAGGCAAGGTTACCAAATTGTGGTCCCAATGAGACTGATCACTTTTTCTGTAACAGTGACCCCCTCCTCCCCTTGGCTTGTGCTGAAATACAAGATCCTCTTTATCCTCTCCATTGTGATCACACCTCTCCTGAATCCCTTCATCTTCAGTATATAGAATGAAACCATGAAAGATGTACTGAAGGATACTTTAGCTAAGGGTCAGGGTTTCATCACGTGTATGAAATCCAAGTGAGAGAGCCATTGGGAATCATTCCAGACCTAGGAAGTCCCAATCTTTTGGAGGATGAGTCAGCAACTGATACAATAAATGGCAGTATGTATATGCTGAGTCATCATTTTATGTCCTGTCATAATAATATAGCCAAACTGGGTTCATGTACATCTTATCCTTAGAATTCATGAATAAATATTAAATAGAGACAATTACTCTTGATTTTCATGGTGACTATTAATTGATATAGTGATTGTGATGTTGGTTAAGTGAAGACAAAGTAATAGTAGAGTAGTAATGAAGACCCATATATTTGTACATTGTTGGCTGAGTTGATATGTACAATATTTGTAAAGAAACAGCATTTCTACTCTGTGTTCCTGTAGAAAGCACACACATATGCACACACACACAAATTCTCTCACACAAACTCACACACAATGAAATGTAATCAATGAATAAGTTCTGAGGATTTTTTTAAAATTTAACTCTTACCTAGTGTCAACTATTATTAAAATCATTGTTTTTCTTATTAAGTTTAGATATATTTATGAATCACACTTTTCCATACATTTTGCTCTTTAGCGTTTGCATTTCCCTTTTATGTCAATTCAAGCATCTACTACTACATGAAGTACTTATTCTCATCCAGCTACAAAGAAAGACTTGCTTCTCCAATGAACTTGATATATATCTATACTATTAATTTCACCACTTTAGCGATAGATATGTCAGATATCCAACATCAAACCTGATATCAATGTCCTTTTAAATTTTTATTTTACTTTAACATTTATGTAGTTATCTTTACCAATAAATTATAATTTTCATATCAAGAAAAACATTAACCTCATGAGAAATTCAAACCCATTACTTGTTAAAAATCCAAAAATACGTAACTGGTGACTTGAAAGTTTTGCCATCTTTTTTCAAAACTTTCTCCATGCATTGAGATCTTCTTCAGATACATGGTAAACTGATTTTGCTTACATGTAGTAACACAATCAAGAGAAATTCTGAGATTTATAATGATATTATCAATGAATTGAGGTTGATTTAATTCAAGTTTGCAATGACCCAGATAATTTCCTTATCTGACATTAACTATGTGATCACAACAGGACCAATCAAGTATCTGTGCAGTTTTGAGAGGAACTAATTTCTAGGAGAAGAGATTTCCTTGTGTTGAGGAAAACAGATGTGTGCTAAAGAAAACCTCAATTGTCCTCTCTGTCCTTACTCACATACAATAAAATCTACCACTGTATTATATAATCATATTATTGCATATGCAGCCATTTATTGCATCTAACCTTTTCATAGAAGATAAGGTGAGTATGTAATATTGACAAATTTGGACTCCTTTTCAGAATAAAATGGGGTCCACATCTTATTATGTTATGAAAAGACAGTTGCAAAGGAACACTTTCCCATCACATATCTGATCTTGTGGTCAACCTGTGAGTGAGAGAATACAAAAGCATTCAATGTGACATTCTATTCCAAACAAGGAACACCAGAGGATGCTTTTTCTTATTGGAGATGCCCAGATGTATGCTTTGAGTTCTACCATCTTTGAATCAAATAATTGATGTAAAATTTTCAAAACACATATTATATGATATAGGAGGAATAATTTGTCTTCTGTTTAGTTGAGGGAAAAATTGGAAGCAATATAGATTGTTAATTCTTCCACATTATATGCATACACTGCAATATAGGAAAAATAAGGCCAATAAGAGAAATTATCATATTAATTTATTGGCCATTGTCCTTCAAAAATATATTTTCTCAGTCAGTTAACCTGGGTGTCCCTGATTTATCCTTTTCTACGTATTCTTTACCCATTTCCTCCAGATACATTTTTTAAACATATCAGTTATATTTATACCTATTAATAAAACACAATTTATACAAAGTATACAATCAATGGTATTTGGTATAATTATATATTTGTACGTTCATCACTTCAATCATTATTAAAGCATTTTCATTATTTCAATAATAAGAAACAAAAAACAGAAAAACAAACAAGAACATTACTCATCTTGCAATCTCTCTGTTTCCCATGCTGTCCATTGCTGCTAGATCTGGCTATTTTTACACAATTATTTATTTGCTTATTAAGCAGGTTTATTGAGACATATTCACATAACATATGATCTACCCAAAATGTATAATCAATGGCTTTTTAAAAAATTGTTAAAAAGTCCTTTATTGTAAAATTGTAACATAAATAGAAAAAAGGACTGAAGGAAATTACAAATTTTAAATAAAAGTGCAAAGCCAGGATAGATTTTATATAATCAGTTGTAAAAATAGATAGCAGTAGCATGGCAATAAATATTTATAAATGTAAATAACAATTCAAATATTATAGAAATTAATTACAACATAATTCTAATTTTTATGTTACAGCTCTAACTATTGGACATATTCTCTAAGAATAAAACAAATTATTGGTTTAGTTATTTAATTGCCATTTAGGCCAAAATTTTTTCTAGATAACCAAATTTCTATATGGGAATTCTTCACATCTTATTGGAATGAGTTACAGATAAATTATGAGTTGACAGATAATTTGCCAACTCATAATTTTATGAGGGAGAAAAACTCAAAATCTTTTTCAACAGTAGTCATGCCAAATTATTATTGATCCAGATAGATTATTTTATTTAAAGAGCATGAATAAGAAAGGGTTAAAGAAAATGAAGTATCCAAAAATATATCTCTTCTCCAGCCCTCCTCAATTAAAAACAAGGGTTTATTTTATATGAAAAAAATTTTAGAATACTGACAATGGGAACAATTTATCAGTTGCACTGAGTTATCATTGTTCATGTATGATGAAGTTGTTATTTCACATTTATCTTGTCTTTTTCAGCTATTTTTTGGTTAGTATTTGCATGGAATACCTTTTTCTAGCCTTTCAATTTTAACCTAGTTGTGTCCTTACATCTAAGGTGGGTCTCTTGTAGACAACATACAGATGGCTCATATTTTTTTATCCATTCTATCAGTCTATGTCTTTTGATTGGGGAAGCCTTCTACATTCAGTCTTATTACTGTAAAGGCATTACTTCATCCATTTTGTCCTTCAGCTCTCTGTTGTCATATCATTCTAATGTCTATTTTCTAATCCTTTAATTTACCTTTCCTAGTAATCTTCATTTTTAAACTATCTCCAAATCTCTTGCCTTTGTTTTTTCCTTTCAAGCGGCAGCATCCACTTTAGTATCAAATCTGGTATTTAGGTAACATATTCTATCAGGTTTTTTTTGTCTGTGAAGACTTTGGACTCACCCTCATTTTTAAAGGACTGCTTTGCTGAATACATAATTCTTGGCTGGCAGTTTTTCTCTTTCAGTACCGTAAATACACCATACCACTTTCTACTCTCCTCCGTGGTTTCTGATCAGAAGTCAGCATTTAATCTTACTGTGTTTCCCGTGTATGTGATGCTTTGCTTTTCTCTTGCTGCTTTCAGAATCCACTCTATCTGTGATATTTGTCATTCTGAATACGAGGCATCTCAGGGTAGGTCAATTTGGATTTATTCTGTTTGGGGTGCATTGTCCTTCTTGGAAAGTGACACTTATGTCATTCATAATTGTTGGGAAGTTTGTGGTCATTATTTCCTCAAATATTCTTTCTGTACCTTTTCCATTCTCTTCTCCTTCTGGGACACTAATAATGCAAATATTTGTGTGTGTAACATTGTCATTCAATTCCCTGAGACTCTGTTCTATTTTTCCCATTCTCTTCTCTTTCTCTTTTCCTGTCTTTTCCAGTTCAGATGTTCTGTCTTCAAATCACTAATTCTGTCTTCAAGCAATTCAAATCTGCTCTTATGTGCCTGTAATGTATTTTTAGTCTCATCCACTATGTCTTTCATTCCCATAATGTCTGTTACTTTTCTTTGCAGGCTTTTAAATCGTTCATTATTTTCTCCCAGTGTCTTCTTAATATCCTTTATTTCCTTAGCCATATTTTCTTTAAATCCTTTGAAGTGATTTAGAAGAGTTGTGTTACTATCACTGATTAATTGTATTAAGCCCTGTATCTCATCAGGATATTTGGTTTGTTCTTGGGGCTAGGTCAAGTCTTCCTGTTTCCTAGTATGGCCATAAATCAAAAGTTGCTTCCCTCACCAAAGTCCATTTCCACGTATTGTTGCAAGATGACTGCCAACATTCAGCCTTCCTTATCTTCTTAAGACTCTGTGATCCTAAATTCTTCCAATATCAACTGTAGGCTGGGATAAGTCTTATCTATCTGCTGGGGCTTGTTTCTTTCTGGGCCTAGCTGTACTGCTCTTTCCTATGTGTTTATTTCCTGGGTTCCAGCTGAAAACTTCAACCTACCTTCTCTGTGGTGTGATTTCTCTGTGAGTCCCCATGCACCAAGAGGGTGGGGACTCAAGATCCTTCTGATGTGACCAAATCAAAGCCTTAATCATAATTTAATCATGTCCAGAGGAACAGACCAGTCTCCAAACATAATCCAGTATCTATTTTTGGAATTCATAAACAATGCCAAACTACCACAGATGCCAAGGGACAGATGGATGGGACTATCTTTTTTGCAGTTGCAGACTCTCTCTTTTCCTTGGGATGGACATAGTCCATCACAATCACCTTGTTAGTTGTCCTGGGTGATTCCAATGAAATGGAGTATAGCTGTGGCAACTCTTTTCAGATACAGGGCACAGCTGGCACTTGAACAGCCCAAAGATTGAAGTTTCTTTGGCATACACCTATCAACTCCAGTATTAACTATATGTTCAAATAGAAGGGGCAGAAGAGCCATGTGTAGGGGAACCACAACTGAGTCCAACTCTGTCACACTGGGGAACATAAATTCCAAAGTAGGGTCCACTAGCCAGTGCCAAACTCCTGAGTTATCTTCCCTGCCTGTAGCATCTAAATGCCTCCAAAGCTCTCAGGAGCCCTGCTATTTGAGGCAATATTTACTTTGGCAGTCAATGAGATCCTGCTGAGACATGCATAAAAGTAACCTTTGGAATGACCTCCTTCCTGACTCACTTCGAAATATCTTAACCACATAAACTAATTTGTCTTTACCTTTTACTCTTTTTGATCAAGTTCTTTTTCTGTTTGCATTGCTAGGTGGTGCTTGGTAGTATTCCCTTGGTGCCAGGGAGTCTTATCCCCAGCAGTCATGTTCCATGCCGGGGGAAAGGCAATGCATTTATATGCTGAATTCAGCTTAGAGAGGCTGCATTTGAGTAACAGGGAGGCTCTCAGGAGGTAACTCTTAGGCACCTTATAATACTAGCTTGAGTTTCAATTTCAAAAGTAAAGGTTCATAAGTACAGTCATCAATATCAAAGGTCCACCAATGGATCATCACCCTTCACTAGTCATTCACTGCTCTTGAACTTTTGTTTCTTTAGCTGTTCAAGCAAATAACATGCAGTATTTTGGCTAAAGCAATGGAGAGTTATGGGCTGATGGTTTGAGGCTAGGAGAAATCCAAATCAAGAACTCATCAAGTTGAAGTGTTCCTCTTGATGACTGGAATTCTGGTGCTTGATCCTGCCAGTACAGTGAAAGAAAATTAATTATCCCTAGATGATCTGGGAATGAATGCAGTCTTACTCTCTTCTTGATTTTAGCCTTATGTTAACAAGCTTGGATTTCTTATTCTCAGAACTGTGAATAATAAATTTATGCTGTTTTAAAAAATTAAATATGTAGTAATATTTTACATAAATTTTGGAGGAAAAATAAGAAAAAATAAATAAATATAAATAAAAGTAGACTTTATATAAACACATTTCATTTATAAATTTTTCTTTAAAGAAAAAGAATAAAATATAAATTATGTGACATTTTAAATTTTACATGTGGTATTACTAAAATTCCAACAAATATTGAAAATATAATATGGAACAACATGTAAAACTTTAAATTAATACAATTTGTCACCAAAATGAAATGGAAACATACCTTACAAAAATGTTCATAACAGCTGAAACAATAAAAACATAATAATTTGATGAATATATCTTGAAAATCCAGATCCATATTGCTTTATATATGTATTGCTATTGATACTTATGAAGAAATTAGATGAGTATTACATGAACTATATCATAAAATAATGGAAAGTGTAACCCCTTCTAACTCATTTATGAGCTAAAAATATCCATATTAAAGCAATAACACCAAGTACTGAAAACCATATTTAAAAAGTGACAGAGAACACTACCTATTATGAATATAGACAAAAAATACTTTAAAATATTAGTAAATTCAGTCATACTCTATATTAAAAAGATGGTATCATGGAATATTAGGATTCATTCAGGGAATAAAAAGTTGTTATTCTTTTAAAAATTAGTCACTTTTATTCAGTCTTTCCTTACATAAGGGAGAAAAAATATGATCAACTAAGTAGGTATAGAAAATATTTAAGAAAATTTGACATCCATTTATAATAAAAATCTTATGTTAAACTGACCTAATAGGGTGTCCTGATGTGTCAGGAAATGTACTGTGGAGGTGCTTTGGAGATCTCAGATATCACCATTTTTCACCAATGAATCATTGTTTGTTTGTTTTTTTAAATAAAATTTTATTGAAGCATATCATTCATACATGAACATGCATAATCAATAAAAGTATAGGAAAATTTGTGAATTTATGAAACAAACATGCATATCATCATACAAGAACACCACACATCTCCCCTCCACCACCATCTTGCATTGTTGTGAAACATCTGTTATAAACTATGAAAGAGCATCATTAAAACATTATTACTAACTATAGCCCATATCTTACATTTAGTGTATCTTTCTGTAAGCAGCCCAATTATTAACACCCTATATTAATGTTACATATTTGTTATTGTTTAGGAGAAAACATTTTCATACTTGTCACATTAACCACAGTCCATCATCCACCACTGGATTCCCTTTGCAATACAGCCCCACGCTTTGTACCATCCATTCAAAGTGTACAATCAGTGGCTTTTATTTTCATCACAGAATTTTTCTGTCATCACCTCAGTCAATTTTAGAACATTTTCATTACTCCAAAAAGAAAAATCCTAGACCCCTTTAAACAGCCCTAATGTTGTCCCTTCATATTGAAAAAATATCTTCTTCCCATATTGCATTGTTACATTGTTTCATTTTCCACAAGTTACATTGCTTGTAATTTTCCAGTGTATCAACATATGCTTAGCAATTTGAAAAAGAAGTACATTCTTATATTTATACTATTAGCCACAATCTTCATCCACCACCAAAATCTCTATGTTATACATACCCTAGATAATTCTCTAGCTTCCTTTCAATTGACATTTAATTACACATACTACCTGTTTCAGGCACAATCATATTTATAAATCAGCAGTATTAGTTATACTCACTGTACTGTGTTACTCTCACCTCTATTCATTTCCACATTTTCACAGTTAACATTATCATAATGCTACATACATTAAACATCTTCTCTCATTCTCATCCCACCTTCTAATTCCTACTAACTAACACTGTAGAATTTCTAGAATCTGTGAGTTTGCTGATCATATTTAGTTCATATTAGTGAGAACATACAATGTTTGCCCTTATGTGTATGGCTTATTTCACTCAATGTAATATTTGATATGCATCCCAATTTCATTTCTTCTTACAACTGAATAGTATTCTATTGTGTGTATCTACCACATTTTGTTTATCTGTTAATCCATTGAGGGACACTTGGTATGTTTCCATATTTTAGCAATTTTAATAAATCATTATTTTGTGCTTGAAATCCACACATTTGTGATACTAAGTAAGAATAATGATATGCATGAGTGTGATTTATTGGGAGCAGTAATATACCAAAATTTGCATGAAAGTTAAAATAATGAAATGGAAGACAATAAAGCATAGCACAATATTATCTCTTGTGTGACCATAGGAAAAAATGAAGAAAAACATTGAGGAGGATTTTAACTTCAAAATGTTTAATACATATACTGTCCATCTAATTTGATGAAGCTGGCAAGAACAAAATATAACAGTCAGACTTGGAGAATATGAATAATGTATATAAATATGCTTAAAATTTAAATTTAAAAACATAAAAGTTTTGTGCTATATAGAAAGGATTTTGCTGATTTCAGTTCAGAATAGTTCATGAATAAAAGACTGGGATAAATTAGCGGCTGTTGTCATGCTTCAAAATATTTCCTTATACAGAAAGTTTTTTTTCTTTCTTACATATCAATTTGCCCTATTTTTTACATGTGTCCTTTATAACTTTGACCGAATTATAAGCTCTGATGGCAGGATCAAAATCATTTTGGGGGGAATCATTATAATTAGCATACATTCAATAAGTGTTAGTAAATATCTTTTTATATAATGTTCTATGTTGTACAAATACATATTTTTTAAATTTCTCTGGGATTTAAAAAATAGTTAACACAAATAAGTAAAAATACCACTTATCTGATATGGTTTTCATGAGGTTAAATTGATATTTGCACAATTAATGGAAGATTATCTAGTATATAATAAATATTCAATAAATCTATATGGCAAAGCTGGTGATAAAGATGACATGGTGATGAGGATGGCATCCTACTTCTAGCTCAATGACTATATATGACATTACACAGCCTGAAAAGCTTTGAATGTTCATTAAAACACATGTACAGAGATTGATTTTTTAGGGTCAATTTAATTTTTAAGGAAGTTGTGTTTACTAATTCTCTTCACTTTCCAATTTAGGAAATACTTCAATACATTTTAATTACAATTGCTTTTATTATTTATTCCTTTGACAACATTGTTTCCCTAGAAACCTTCAGGGAAGCAGCAATGATAGATTCATGTTTCATCCTCTTCCCAAGTTCAAATAATTTACAGATCTGATGACAGATTCTTCACACTTTTGGGTGTCTTTTCTACAAGGCAAGTGAAAAAACAATAGCTCATTCCCAGGCAAAGCCCTTATAAACTGTTCTATAGAGAAGGCTATATGTATGTAGACAGCAGACAATATTCGTCCTTTAATGAAACTTTGAACCCACTTCTTTTCTTCTTAGTCTTCCTATCATAGTGATTTCCTCTTGTTCATTATTCTCTTCCTTTCACTTAGTTCACCCCTATCTAAACTTTTGGAGATGACTGAGTTTGTGTTTACTCTGTTCACTTGTGCATTTAGACTCTGCCTTTCTTTTAACTGCCAAGCACACTGTTAGTGACTGAAAGCAACCCACAGGTTGCTCACATTAAGAGCACCCATTTATCAGATCACAGGAAAAACTCTTTACAGGAATTCCCTCTTAAGACAAAATAACCTTTACCTTCTTCACCAAATACAGAAATATTTTCATTCCTTCAGCATGATTATAGGAAAACAACCTGATTACATTCCTTCACAACTTTTCACCATATTGACAATATTAAGTCTTATTAATTAAAATGGTGAATGTGTATGAGAGAATTCTCAGTTTATTTAAGCAATCATTGTGCAAACTCAAACTTTAATCTAGCCTTATTTCTCCTCCCTTAATCATTCAATGCACACCATATTTAAGAGAAATTCATGTGATCCTACTGACTTGTCACATTAGGTAGTAAATATATAATAACAATAATGAGGAAAATAATTACAAAATTAATATTTTGGTAAAAAAAGAACAACAAACTCTAAATCCAAAAACTTAAGGTCTTGTCTTATTTCCACTATTATCCTCAATAATGAACTAAAATTTTAACTAACATTTCTAACATTTAACTAATGCTAAATAATAGTATTTTTTGTTATTCAATAACATTAATAGTTTACCTTCTATTTGCATATTATGTGTCCCACCAAAATTTCAAAGATGTAAGGCTTTCATTCTACTCTGAGTAAATTTAATGTTTCATGAATGAAGACTCTATAGTTTTGTTTTTTTCATACTGAGAAGCATATATGTGACAAAAACCAGCGTGTGCATAATGTCAAAGTATTAGGGATGACTAGTAACCAAATTCCACCTGATGAAAAGTTGGAATAGATCTGAGAGGACATGGCAGTTGAGATGAACTATGGATTACATCAATGGATGTCAACAGAGTGGATGGAATTGGAATTGAGTAGGTGGAGGACACAGTGCAAAAAAAGTAAACTTTGGATAATTATGTGGATCTCTGTTAGACATCAATCTCTGCAGGAACCAGAATAGGAGTGGCCTAAGATTTTTAGAAAATTCAGAGCAGATGTATTACTCAGGCGTGACCCTGCTTTTGTGAAATAAGGACTAAGAACAAAATCCAGGGAAATACTTGAAGGCTTACAAGTATGCAGGTAAAAAGGCCTGAATTAGAGAGACATGAAAATGAAGGGAGGAACTCTATCAATGTCACATCCAAGGTGCTGTGTGGCTGATTACGTTTGAGGGATGAGGAAAAATGAGGAGGAAAAAAAATGTTCAAATTGTTTCAATATTTGAATTTATCTATTTTCAAATAGATATCAAAATAAAAATTAGACATTGAGTCATTAAAAATGTTTATATCCATCTTGAAGAAGAGATTGTTGAAAATTTGAGATATGATTTGTATGTTTTCATATATAGATATGGATATATGGAGATAAGTTCTGCATATTAGACAAATGCATAGAATATATTTGAGTGAAAATAATCCATAATTTAAAAATTTTAGGTTTTATTTCAAAAGATAATAATCAATTTTAATCCATCCATAATTCTAATGCCAAAAAATCTTTCTTATATTTTGTATATATTTCTCCATTTTATAAACACATGTAGAGTCACAAAATTTTTTATATTATTTATGCATATATGCATGAGTATATACACATACACATAAAATACTTAGGATCCTATGGAGTCTATCTCAAATTATGTAATGATAACTTCCTGTTACCAAAAGATTTTATTAATTATATCATATTTTATTCATATTTTTTCTTCCTGTCACTTTTCCTTTAACTTTATTTCTACTTTGAGTGATTTAGATAATTTTCATTTCCATTCAGATACTTAACGCTGTGATGAAATCTGTTTCCAAAGATTATGTCAAACATATTATTTTAGTTATTATATGGGTACATTTAATGGTACACTAATTAGAAAATCATTAATTATACTCAGGTTGTATTATTTATTTCTTATGTTTTAACATATTGTCATATTGTTACAGTTCTTTACAAATTTAGTTCATCCATTCATCAGTATTTATCTTAATGCACTGAGATGTGAGATAATATGTTCAGAAGTCCTTCCTTTTCACTGTTTCCTTATTACATCAATATTACAACTTTTTTGTCTTGTATGCTAATTCACATTTCTGGTCAATTGTATTATACTTAAACTACCCTTGGACTGGAATCACATTATTATGGTAAGATCTTAAATATCTTGTGAATATATGCTTCTTTATATAAATGATTTTTCTTAAAATTATTAATTTTCCTTATTGATTTTTCTTTATAAATTTCTGAAAATGGCCATCAATTAATCATAAAAGTAGCTATTTCACTACCATTGTAATATTTGATGGAAGGATTTATTTACATTTGTTTTGTTCTAAAAATGTATATTCTTCATTCATTCAGTTCTTTTGTATCTGTCCCATAATATAAATTTTCTACCCCCCCCCAAGATGGCTCCCTCATCTGTTTGCTCATTGACTACTAGGTGCATACTCATTTCTTCTTTAGGATGAACCAAACCTGGAAACTGCCATGTGGGAAGCAGTTATCCAACTGCTTTAGCCACATCTGTTCCCTGCTCATTTTTTTATGTTTGTTATGTTCACTGTCTGCTCATTGTTTGCTCATTGTCTTCCTCATTGTCTGCTCATTGTTTTTGCTCAATACCTGCTTGTTGTCTCCTTGTTGTTTGTTTTATTTCTTTAGGAGTTACTGCAAACCAAACCCAGGACCTCCCATGTGGAAGGCAGGTGCCCAGCTGCCTGAGCTAATCTGTTCCCCCATAATATAATTTTAGGTGTTGTGTATGTAATTTATTCAAGAATGAGATTAGACAATTAAACACATGGATTCTACATACATGTGGAAGTCATGTTCATAGAATATGCTGATTTAGTTATGTAAGAGGATTAGAGGTGGTGGCTGAGGATGAGTATGGTAGGGAGGGTATATAGGTAATGATTGCAATTGTGCAGGAATCACAGATATAAGACAGCCAGACATATCAAAACACTGGTGCCATTTTCACGGTAGAGTGGTTCCTCCTGCCTATGTCGCATGATCAGTATTTGGCGACCTATTGACCCCTGAGATACTCATTACTTATGGACAACAGGACCTGTGTTAAGCTTGCAATTGGATCATGGACTGGTGGTTTTCTCTAAGTGGGAGATGTGCTAATTTTGCTTGCCACATTGACCTTCTACAGTCCTTAAATCATTGCTCACTTCTTTTGTGACTTCTTCTCACTCATGAAACTTTCCTGACACTACAATAGTAGAGAAGGTGACCTTCTCTTCACTTATATCACTGTTTCCTTTCATTTGGACTTTATTATCTTATTGTTTCATTCTGGCTGTCATTTTAATGATTTCTTCCTGAAGAGGCAGGCACAGAGCCTTTTCCACCTGCTGATGTCACTCGACTGTTGTGAGTTTTATGGTACCCTGGGTGTGGTTTACATGACACCAGAATCAGAAACAATATTCAATCTGAAGAAAATGTTCTCATGTCATCATTCTTTCTTGAAAGAATGATGGGCAAAATGCTCTGAAGAAAGGAGCAAAACTCCAATGGCTAACATGTAAGTAGGATTAGAAAAGAGCACATTCTAGGGAGTTTAGCAATTGGGGCAGAACTTGCAGTGTATGGGTGTTTTTGTTTGCTAAAGCTGCCAAAGCAATATACCAGAAATGGGTTGGTTTTAATAAAGGGAATTAATTTGGGGTGAAATCTTAGTGTCAATGATGTGAAAATGTCCAATTCAAGGCACCATCAGAAATACTGGCTCATGGACTCCTACCATGTGGTGAGGCACTATGGCAGCTGATTTCTGCCAAGGTCCCTGCCTTCCCATCCAGGCTTACCTTCTTCTTGGGCTCATCTGGGTGATCAGGCATATGGCTTGTCTCTTTGTGGGCTTCCTATCTTCAGCTTCAGCTGTTTTGCTTTGAGCCTTAGCTCAGCTGTGGGCAATCAAGCATTTGACAAGGATCATTTCTTCCACTTTGTGCTGATCCCTGGGCCTAGTGTTTTGGAGGCTTCTGTCCAGGCCTCTATGCTCCACTGATTCCAGCCTCCAGTCTCTGTCTCAGCTGCAAATGATTCTGGTGTCCTCTTAGATATGGCAAAGTAAAAGTGGCAGCTGTCTCTCTTGGTGTGTTTTAGCTTTCAGTTCTCTGATTATATAAGCCTCCAGCAAGAGGGCAGAGACCCAAACTGGGTCACATTTCACTGATGTAGACAAATCAAAGGCCCTAAAGTGATTTAATCAAGTGACCTAATAAAAATGTCCCTCAACTGAATCTAATGCAGTTAAATGGCCCCAAACAAAAAGGAATGGATTAGTTTAAGAACTGATCTTTTCTTGGATACAGAGAAAAACTTCACATTTTTATGCTCTATACTCCCTTCTGAACCCCAAAAAGATATGTTCTTTCCATATAGAGGATACAGTCATTATATCTTGCATACATAATATCTGACTCTCCATTATATCTGACACACACACACACCCAACACCCTCAGAACAGTGGGGTGGTAAACTAACTTTCCCCAATCACTGGGGGATGTGTCCCACTCTACTAGTTGCCTGGCATGGCTGAACACCTTCTTTAAAAAGAAGGAAGAAGTCCAACCCTTTCTAAGCCATGGGGTATACTTAACAACTCCACACTCATATGTGTGGTCCCTCTATTGGTGGAAGAAGATATCTTAAGTCTAGACCTCAGCTTCCATGATTTTGCTCTTGAAGACATTTTTCCTTCCACCTGTCCCTTTAATTCCAGGTTGACAATGATTTTGTTCATACACATTTTGCAAATAGCTCATTGGTTTTACAAGCAGTTCACAGCCGTCTCAAATGACAGACAATAAGACTTTCCACATTTTCCTACTGGATAACTGGATTCCCATTCCTGACTTGTAAGGAATTGGCTGCTTGGTTTCAAGTTCCTTTAGGTTATGACATGCAGCCCTATTCTCTGGGGACTTTTTCCAGAAACTCAAAATTCTCCAAACCATCAATTTCTGGTTTCTTTGGGCCCAGGATTTCATTGTTTAGTTTCTTCCTTTTCTCTCTCATTTTACTATAAACTGCAAGTAAAAGCTAGGCTGCACTTTCCACATTTAGTTTGGAAATCTACCCAGCTAAAAGTCCAAGCTCACAACCTTCATGTTTTGCCTTTCTTTTAATATCTGGAGTCAATTTTGAAGTTTTATACAGGTCTTAAACAAGGATTGCCTTCCTACCAGTCATCATTTCTGTATAAGCCCTCACTGGTTGTTTTTTGTTTTATTATTATTATTATTATTGGAATATGAAAATGCTCTAAAATGACTGCAGTGATGAATGCAGAACTACAATATTATACAGAAAATCATTGTTTGTACACTTTAGATGGATTGATGGTTTATTAACATGTATCAATAAAATTGATATGTTTAAAAAAAAAAAAAAAAAAGTAACTTTAGCGTCTATTTTCCCACCCCAGTCTCTTCAAAATAATCTTGGCCTTTTCTATCAAGCATCTCACAATTCCTCTAGAATCTACCCCTTAAACATTTACAAAACTGTTTCAACAGTTTAGGGACTTGCAAACAGCAGAACTCCACTCTCTTGGTACCAATTTCTGCTTTAGTTTATTAAGCTGTAAATACAATATATGAGAAATTGCTTATTTTATATAAATGGAATTTGTTTTTGGTGAAATCTTACAGTTACAAGGCTGTGAAAACATCCGAATCAAAGCATCATCAGAGATACTTTCTCATTGACTCCTGCCATGTAGCAAGGCAAAATGGCACCCAATCCCTGCAGAGGCCTTTGCCTTCCTCTCCAGGCTTGCCTTCCCTTTGAGCTCACCTGAGGGTGATCTGGAACATCTCTTTTTGGGCCTCCTTTCTTCAGCTTTGACTATTCTGCTTTCTCCACAAGCTCAGCTGTGTGCATCAAGACATTGCAGAGTTCACATATTCAGCTATGAGTTGCTCCTTGGACCTAGCCTCTTGGGGGGCTCTTTCTATACTCCTGTGTTCGACTGCTTCCAGCCTTAGGCATCTTTCTCAGCTGTAACTGATTCTGATGTCCTCTTTCATGTGGCAATGTAGAAGTGATAGCTGTCTTTCTTTTTGTGTTTCTGCTTTCAGTTCTATACTTATAGAAGCCAGGAAGAGGGCAGAGACAAAAACTGGGTTGTACATCTTTGACATAGTCCAGAGTCCCTAAAGTAACTTAATCAAGTGGTCTAATCAAAAGTTGCTTAACGAAATTTAATGCAATGCAACACACCACACCCACAGGAATTGCTTAATTTAACAATATGATTTTTATGGGATTGTCAAAAAGATATCAAGCTGTCACAATGGGACTTTCCTGAAGGCAGTACAGTTCAGTTACATTCAATAAAAATTCATTAAGAATTTAACAAATATAAATAATGCATAAAGCATTGAAATATTATTTATTAACTGCATATGTGAGTGGAACATTAATTCTATATTAGTTGATAGAATTTCAACTGTAATACAAACATGATATATTTTGAAGTGTTTGTTCATCAAACACATCATGCTTTCTTATTCTCACAAAATTGTAAGAAGGGAGTGGACAACATATACTAAGTTAGACATCCATACATGCTGTGTATATTCAAAAGCTGCTAATTTATAATATTTTACTAATGGCTCAGAGAATCATGAAAAATTCTGCAACCAAGTTGTTTTTAAAATTGCATGATCTTAGATATTAGTTACATCATCCTCAAAATTCAAATATTCAGATAGTTTAATTAGAAATATCCCAAAATATTTTATTAATCTCTATAGATGACATGATAAAGTAAAGTTAATTAAAATTTAAATAGGAAAGTAACTAGTTTAAACATTTTAATATTACAAAAATATTTCATATTTTTAAATTAAATTTTTCTTGTATTTTATAAAAATGAAGAGATAAGTAACTTTTTAAATGCTGCTTTTGGAGCAGTTATTATTAAAAATAAATACAAGTTAATTTTAATGAAATCTGAGAAAAAATAGCAAACAGAGTCTTGCAGACAATGGGGATGTTGGAGTGTATACACTCAAGTTATCAAGACATAATAAAGAATTAAAGTAATTAGGCTCTTCCAAGATGGTGTTGGCTTAGGAGGGCGACTGCAAGCAGCTCCCAGATCACGGCAGAGAGTGGACAGGTTGCGGCACAGGTGTCTGAGCTGTGGGTGTGTGGAGTAAGAATCTTGGGACATCTATCTGGACAGATCGATGGTGTGGACTGAACCATAGAGATTCATGAGTTTTAAGCCTTCCTGTGGTGCTTAACACAGTCGGCTGACCCCCACCCTTACGGGGGAAAAAAAAAAGCCAGCTGGAACAACGACTCCTGTCACTCCAGTAACTGGGTGTCCCGACCCAGTGGGAGGGGGCATTTTACGAGGGGGGAGCTCTGGTAAGAGAGCTTTATTGTCTGGGGATTTGGCTTCCTGAAGCCCCCCGCAACTTAGACGAACAAAACAGCTGCAGTGAATCAGACCCAGAGGAGGGAAGGGTTTAATTTTCTAGGGAGTTGAGAAGCCGAGAAGTGCAGGAATTAGCCCCGGCCCGCAGAGCTGAAAAGAGGGGCAATCCACAAAAGAGGGAGAGTTCTGACAGAAAGCAGAGAGGGGATATTTTAGCTGTCAATCTGGCTGCCTGAACCCCCTCATAAATTCGGGGAGCAGATAAGCTAGCTTGAAGTAGCGCCAGGCTGAGGGGAAAGGTGAATCTGCAGTTAACCTCATTTAGACGCAGGCCGATGAGGCAGGGGCTCTGATCCAGAAGGGCGGAGTCTGCCAGAGTGCAGTTTTTAGCATTCTACATATCAGAATTTTGCGTCCCTGGGGAATGCAGAAATTGGGAAGTGCTTGATTAGTTTCCAGGACCCCAGTTAGAGATTCTTCTGTGAGGTGGGTTGTGTAGAGAAGGATTTATTTTTGGTCCCGTATTACACACACACACAAAAATAAATAATAAATACATAAATACATAAAATGGTCACATTAATAAATGAAAAATAAATCCTTTTTAATTTAGTTTAATAGCCAAAAGTTTCTTCAGGACCTGCATACAAAAACCCTGTGGGGAAACTGTTTGATAAACACAAGCAGGCTGAGAGAATCCACGGGACCCCAGGGAATATTGATCCCCATTAGCTTTGCCTGACTGCTTGCCAGTGTGATTGCTTGCTTTTTCTCTGTTTATTTGTTGCCTCTTGGTTTTCTTCCCTCTTTCCTCCCCCCTTTCTTCTTTCTTTCATTTTTTTTTTAAATTCGGTTCTCCTAGTTTCTCTCTTCTTTGCTGTGCTTCTTCAGTAATTTCCCATTCTCCCTATATATTGATTTTGTATTCCAAACTATCTATTATCCCTCCTTCATCTTTCTGCCCTCTGCTTTCTGTTGTGGCTATTAAATTTCTCATTTTTTCCATACGCCCACAACTCAAGGGTGTCAATTTCTATTCCCTCTATTTTGTTTTTCTCTTTCTTTATTAATATTAACTCTTTTAGCCCTTTCTTAACTCTTTCTCTCCCTCCTCATAATTCTAGCCTTCTAAATCATTGTATATATACTCCTCTATTTGGTTTCCCAATCCATTGTAGGTACTCCACTTTCTC